>JAHHFK020001578.1:0-150000 GCA_024533555.2 Aedes koreicus
GAATCATTTAAATTTTTAGCTCACAATATCGAGTTGTGATGCATTTGCTCTTTGTGAAACATGGCTTTCACCCGAAATCGATCTTCCGATTCAGGATTTCAACATTATTTGGCTTGATCGTGAGGATTCACGTGGAGGAGGAGTATTTTTGGGGATCAGAAAGTGAATTTTCCTCCAATTCCAGGTATTGAAGTTGTCGCATGTCAAACAGTTATTAAAAATAAAAGCCTTTGCATTGCTTCCCGTTTATATTCCTTTTGGGGGTCTTATGGGAGATTTTAACTCTCACGGTACCGGCTGGGGAGAACTGTACGATGACAACCGGTCTTCTTTGATATATGACCTCTGTGACAACTTCAATATGACCGTTCTCAACAATGGAGAAATTACACGCTTGGCTGGTCCATCCTCACTTGGCAGTAGGTTAGACCTCACACTTTGCTCGAATTCATTATCGTTGGATTGCACGTGGAATGTGATCCAGGATCCCCACGGTAGTGATCATTTGCCTATTAAAATTTCGGTTGCCACCGGGCTCACTCCGCCGGAATCGATCAACGTCACGTATGATCTAACTCGTAATATCGATTGGACAAGGTTCAAGACAGCACAGCAATAGATGAAGCCGTAACAACGGTAGAAGGGCTTCGATAGAATCAACTTCAACTTGCTTGAACCTCAGACGTCGCTAAGAGGCGCATGTGAACTTGTTTCATCAGTTTCTGGCTCTCAACATTGTACCGGATGATTGGAGACGAGTGAGAGTTATTGCCATTCGAAAACCTGGTAAGCCCGCGTCCGACCACAACTCCTATCGACCCATCGCGATGTTATCTTGTATTCGAAAGTTGTTGGAGAAAATGATCCTCTTCCGCCTGGACAAATGGGTTGAGACGAACAACCTGCTTTCAGATACTCAATATGGTTTCCGTAGGGGTAAAGGAACGAACGACTGCCTCGCGTTGCTTTCCACAGAGATTCAGTTAGCTTTTGCTAAAAAAGAGCAAATGGCTTCTGTTTTCTTGGATATCAAGGGGGCTTTTGATTCAGTATCTGTTGAAGTTCTCTCAGATAAACTCCACGCTTGTGGTTTTTCACCATTAATGAACAATTTGTTGTACAATTTGCTGTCAGAGAAACATATGAGCTTTTCTCATGGAACCTCTACAGCTTCTCGATTTAGCTACATGGGTCTCCCCCAGGGATCATGTTTAAGCCCCTTTTGTATAATTTTTATGTCAAAGACATTGACGGTTGTCTGAGTGAGAATTGTACGTTAAGACAACTTGCAGATGACGGTGTAGTGTCTGTCACGGGACCCAATGGGGTCGATCTGCAAGGACCCTTACAGGATACCTTGGACAATTTGTCTACTTGGGCTCTCGAGCTAGGTATCGAATTCTCTACGGAGAAAACTGAGTTGGTAGTTTTTTCTAAGAAGCATAACCCTGCACAACCGAAGCTTCAAATTTTGGGTACACCGATAACTCATTCTATGTCATTTAAATATCTTGGGGTCTGGTTCGATTCAAAGTGCACCTGGAGATCCCACATTGAGTATCTGAAGCGAAAGTGCCAACAAAGGATCAACTTTCTCTGCACAATTACCGGGACCTGGTGGGGAGCGCATCCGCAAGATCTTCTAACGTTGTACCGGACAACGATTTTGTCGGTTATAGAATACGGTAGTTTTTGTTTTCAGTCAGCGGCTCGGTCGCACATCATCAAACTGGAACGTATTCAGTATCGGTGTCTTCGTATCGCGTTAGGTTGTATGCACTCGACTCATACCATGAGTCTGGAAGTGCTGGCTGGCATGTTGCCACTCTCGGATCGGTTTTCAGAATTATCTCTCCGGCTCCTTACCAGGTGTGAAGTTATGAACCCCCAGGTGATCGAAAATTTTGAGAAGCTCCTTGAGTTGAATCCTCAAACCCGCTTCATGACTTTGTACCATTTGTACATAACACAGGATGTCAGCCCTTCGCTGAATATTCCCAATCGTGTTTGCTTCTCCGACTTCGGAAATTCGGTTCATTTTGATTTATCCATGAAACAGGAGCTTCGTGGAATCCCAGAGCATCATCGTCCTATGATTGCTCCGGTGATATTTGCTGCAAAGTTTGGCCTAGTTGATTCCACCAAAACGTTTTTCACTGACGGGTCTTTGATAGTGGACTCCGCTGGCTTTGGTGTATACAATGAAAATTATAGCGTCGCTCGTAAACTTCAAGCACCTTGTTCTGTTTTTGTCGCGGAATTGGCAGCAATTCATTTTTCTTTAGAAATTGTTGCCTCACTAACACCGGATGAATACTTCATTTTCACGGATAGTCTCAGTTCTATAGAGGCTATTCGCTCCTTGAGGCCGGTAAAGCACACCTCTTATTTTCTTATGAAAATACGAGGTATTCTAAGTGCTTTATCTTCACGTTCTTTTATTATCACCTTTGTATGGGTCCCTTCTCATTGTTCGATTCCTGACAATGAGAAAGCGGACTCGCTTGCAAGGGTGGGCGCTATGGAAGGCGATATTTATGACCGACAAATCGCCTTCAACGAATTTTTCTATATTTATCGTCAGTTATCACTCGATAGCTGGCAGTATAAATGGAGTAAAGGAGATCTGGGGCGATGGCTACATTCTATCACTCCTAAGGTGTCTAAGAAATGTTGGTTCAGGGGATTGGATGTGGGTCGAGACTTCATTCGTGTGATGTCTCGCCTCATGTCCAATCATTATTCTTTAAACGCTCATTTGTTCCGTGTTGGGCTGGGAGACAGCAATCTCTGTGAATGTGGACAAGGTTACCAGGACGCAGATCACGTTATTTGGTTTTGTGCTGAGCACCGTGGAGTCAGATCTGAGCTTTATGATTCCCTTCGGGCTCGAGGTAGACAACCCAATGTACCGATTCGAGATATTTTGGCTGTACGCGATCTGGAGTTTATGAAACTCATTTATGTGTTTTTGACTAACATTAGCCTTAGATTGTAGTTTGATTAACTTACTTGTTTAGGTTAAATTTTTGAGGATTGTGTGCATCGGTGTGTGATTGTGGTTGTGTGTGTGAGTGTGTGTGTGTGTGTGTGTGTGTGTGTGTGTGTGTGTGTGTGTGTGTGTGTGTGTGTGTGTGTGAGTTAGGGATTTTTTTTTTTAAATTGAAAACGTTCAATTATAAAATTGTAATTTGAAATTCTAGATATAAGAAAACCATTGTTCCTCATGCTTTGTTTAAAATTTCCACCGCAATTTTCCCATCCATAAAATTGTAATTCCTATTAACCTCGAGACGGCCGCGAGTCATCGGTTCCACCCCCTTAACCTTAGTTCTAAGATAACTGATGTATACAAACATGAAAACTTGGCTCTGTAAAGTTGATTCGATTGAGCCTGTACAAATAAATTAATATTAAAAAAAAAAAAAAAAAAAACAGTTCCAAATCGCAACGGCAAACAGAACTTGACAGCAAAATCACGGGCTCGACGTTTGAACTGCGAAAATCTGACGAAGTTTTTTATTCCTTGTTATGGACGATGAAACTTAAATCCTGGAGGATTTTAAGCCAATTCCAGGGCTGATTATCTATTCTGCTATACCCAGAAATGATACAGCTGAGCATTTTAGGATGAAGAAGGCCTAGAAATTTAAAATTAAAAAAAAAACCTTTTTTGTCGAGCAATATGTACGTGTGGCAGAAGGACTAAATTTTTCGACAGACACAATCAATTGCTAGATTAACCAGAATGATTGCCTGCACAAGCTGTTGCTACCCTTCATCATAAACCACAAGAAAAATCTTGGTCTGATTTGGCATCAGGATAAATGTAAATGTCTTTAATTATGCAAAAACTTTGATGGAGTGGTACGGCGTAAATCAAGTGAATATTGTACCAAAAACCACACATCCGACAAATTGCCCAGAGTTACAAACAATCGAGAGATATTGGGCTCTGATGAAGGGGTAGCTTTCTGAATAGAAAAAAAGAATCAAAGATATCAAACATTTTCAACAAATTTCGACAAGGACCACCACCAAGGTATCTGAAAAGTTTGTACAAACCCTAATGGACGGAGTTAAGCACAAAGTTTAAAAATTTAATGTAAATACTGATTACGTATTGACTCCGTGAATTGTTAAATATTATTGCAGGCATCTGAAATAAAAAACTACGATTGATATACCATGCAAAATTTGTGTTTAACTTAAGATTTGAGGCGTCCGAATTATTGTGGATACAGACCTTAATGACCACTGACGAAGTAGTGCTCCATCTGGTTTTCCAAATTTAGTTTTGGCTGCTAGTCAATAGATCATCATAACAATTTACTTTAAACATGAAGAAAAGCTTGAACTTTAATGACCACCAACTTTCATATTAATGTAAGAAACGTCACTCATAATTATGTTCAGGTCATATTTACGAAGAGCCGGGCTTACACCTCCCCCCTCCCCTCGGGTACGATCTTCACTCGCTCCAGTCGATTAGTTTGTTTCGCTGTACACCCGCCTGAAACGAAAATCTTCAAAAGCCGGACTCGTGTTGAATGCGTCGGAAACCAAGTGCATGCTAGTAGAAGAGAAAAAAACGAGACTGGGCCCGCATTGTAAGCAGCGTTACGGTAGATAGCAGCATAGCATAGCATTTTCCGACCATACACAATCCTGGGTTGGCTGTTGTAAAGACGTTGGAAGCGTTAGAAGAGCTGCCTTGGGTGTGACAGGCTCTTCATCCATCAATCTCTTTGCACAACACCTGGCCAGATCCTTATGCTCAGCAAGGGATGAGAAGGAAGTGTTGATTAGATGCCTACTTAACAAGATGCTGAGAACTCATGCTACCTTTATAGACATCTGGAGTTGGAAGTTGGATGGGATTGTGCGGGAGGCTTTCCTTGGCGAGAAAGCATATGTATATTGGTCATTGGGAGTAACGAAGCTAAGAAAGTTAATGCACTCCTTTGTTGCCCACACAGGCTATTCTTAGTTGTATCCAAGCTCCAAATCCAAGGGTGTAGCGCCTTTTCTTGCATGAGAGCTTGACTGTCGGCTGGGGCATGAGCACTAACTCTTGTCCTAGCCTTTTATTGCTTATGGTTATAGCGCCATTACTCGCTTTCTGAAAGGAAAAGAAGGACGCGCCGACACAGAGCCATACGCTCATACACATATACACATACAGGCGCACACACATGCACACACACGCACACTTACACTCACATATTCACATATTCATGGTTTGTAAATAGCTTTAGATTGAACCAAACGGTAAAAAAAATGTATGTACGATTAACGGAATTTCCCCCGCTGAACAACAAACGTTACGGGAGCTAAAACTCTACTGATATAAAAAATATAGTACAAAGTACTTAGCTGAATTCCATTTGATTACGTCTCCGATCCAAAAAGCCCGATCAGGCAACTAGTATCGAGCAATGCCCATAACCTCCAGCTGAAGACTGAAGACACGGGTATCGTTTAATCGCACAATTTCTTCACAATCCGACTGTAAGCACAGAATTAAGTCCAATTGATAATTACGTCGAAACATTGTCGAAAAACTTCACATGCTAGATTTCATAGAAACGATTGACCCACATCGCAGGGCATTGAGCAAGGCACAAACAATCGTAACAAGGACATCGTTGGGGTAACGGACACAGTATAATGGTGGTCGGTCGGCACTCCCGTAACAATCAATGGAAGCACACTCCGGAGTGCACTCCACAACCAAAATTAAAAAAAAAAAAAAAAAACAATACAAATAAAAATAAAATCAAAACGGAACAAAAATGACACGAGAATTTTTTTTTCGAGGTGCTGGAGAAATTCGTCTACTACGGATCCTTTCTTACGGCGGATAACGACAAAAGTCGTGAAATCCGAAGACGCTTAATCAGTGGACGACGTGCCTGGTCCAGTAGAACTTCCGTTAAATAAAGATTCACCCCAGCACTAAATGTACTGTGTTCAAAACGCTGAATAGACCGGTGATTCTCTATGGGCGTGACACGTGGACAATGCTCGAGGAGGACTTGGTAAGTACTTGATTTTGTTGAATGTCGAGTGTTTAGGACCATCTGAAGTGGTATGCAGGAGATGAATCACGAGCTGGCTCAGCTCTACGACGAACTCAGCATTCAGTAAGCGGCGTCAGCTAGAAGGATACGTTGGGCAGGACATGTTACAAGAGTGGCGGGCAACAACCCTGCAAAGATGGTGTTCGTCTCCAATCCGGCCGGTACAAGAAGACGTGGATCCCAGCGAGCAATGTGGCTGCATCAGGTACAGCACCATAAACTATAAAACGATTAGTTGCCCTTGAAGATATGATGACATAACCCCATATATTATTTTTATAATCAAGAATAATTTATCACCAAAACTCTTTTTTTTTTGGTTCCTTGATTATCGAGATTTTCAGCCCTGGGCTGGTTCATCTCCCGTCGTTGTCACTCAAATACCTTTTGCGTATTTTCGTAACTTGTCCGGGGGTGAGATTCGAACTCGTGACTTTGGCGTGAGAGGTATGAATGTTAACCTCTAGGTGAGGTCGCCCCCACCAAAATTCTTGTTTCTGCTAAGATGATGATGATGGTCCCGACACATACCCTCACAAAGATTTGAGCTTTCCAAATGGTGATTTTAAACAAATACAAAAGTAATTTAATAGAAGAGATTTTCCTAGAATCCTATGTTTATTCAGCCTTGTACAATAATTCTTCGACGAAAAATACTGATTTTATAGCTGTTGGCCAGAGCCTTAGCCATGGCCATTGAAAAGATAGATATCAGCATGTTCTTAAGCTCTTTCGTCTGACGATCAGTTGCTCCTCCGTTGTGGCCAAGAACGTATATAAGTAAATCCTCCGTTTGAGGTTCTTTCAAAACTTTCAATCGTTTACAGCTGTGGGTTGGCTGTCTTCGACACAACGTTCATCTTTAGCCGATCCATCGCCTCCAGTGATGCCTTGACATAATGTTCCGGCCAGTCCGGCCAAAAGATCACATCCTCCTTCGCGTGATACTTCTTGATAAAGGCGGCAACTCCCGTCAGGCACTTTGTACTGCATATATTCTCGTTCACCGCAAGTCCCAAAGGAAAGAACAGCGCCCTTCTCACTGTTCGTCAGACACAGAAGGACCTTTTTCGGGACCTTGGTGTAGGAAATATATCGATGCCGTCCAGCATCAAGTAGGGCTCGCATCCAGTATGCCAACGACGTAGTTTTCGCCGGCATATTCAGCCGCTCCTCCTGGATGATTGCTTGCAGTTCAAATACAGCCGGCCTCAACTGACGTTTCTGCATAACAATGTCCATCTTACCCAAGACTCCTTCTAGTAAACACGAAGCGCCTCACGATGTTCCACTTCTTCGCTCCGAGGTGGAGCTGGCAGTACAAACTGCAAACAAACCATCGAGCATAGTTGTTTGACTGATTTCGCCATTGGTGCTGCAAACCAATTGATAACGCTGTCACCACCAGGTGGTAGAGTAACCGAATGAAAGATAGCTAAAATCAGCCTATTTTTTGTAATGTCTTCCAAGATCTTTGCTGTTGCTTCAACTTTGTTGTGTATTGGCATCGATTTGAAAACATTTATATCTTTTAAAATAAAGAGTTTTGTGAAGCTCCGTTGAAAAAACATGGTGTTCCAATATCGTCTCTGTTTGATAGACGGTTTTTTTTATTAGATAAAAAAAAACCTTTACTCCACGAAGTTCATGGAAAACCTAGAACATCTACCGATTGTAGCATAGCCACTGGTTTTTTAATGTTCATTTCGTACAATGTTCTCTTTCACAATGCAAAAAGCTTTAAATCTATTTCACGTCAACTTTTTTGAATATTATATGAACTCACTAAACCTCTCTTTACGTAGAAAATAAAAAAAGGAGATTTTTTTTACGAACGAGTTTCGAAATAACGAGAATTTTAACGAGCTTATTCAATTTACGAATCCTCGGTTTTCCCGTTTACGTTATCAGTTTGATTAAAATCTTTTCATTCCACATTAGGCTAATTAGCGATTTTCGAGTTGTCAGCTAAGAAAACATAAATAGTTAAAGATTTTTTCATCAAAGGGAATCGGCAAGAGGTATGAAAAATTTGCATTCTCCATGATAACTTACACATTGAATTTAAATGGCTTCGTTAGTATCAGTTTCTTACCCTACGTTGCAATTAAAGGGCGATACGGTCAAAATTTGGTCATTATCAACTTGACGTATTTCTTTCAATTTTGCATTTAAAAAACCTGAACACCCCTCATTTTGAAGGTGTGTGTGTGTAAAATGTTGCTCCTATTTTGATTTTGGAATTCACTCTTCAGTTGTCAAAATGCCGTCCAAGCAAGAAGAGCAGCGTATCAAAATTTTGCTCGCGCATCGCGAAAATCCGAGCTACTCGCACGCAAAGTTGGCAAAATCGCTAAAAGTTGCCAAATCAACCGTTACAAATGTAATTAAAGTGTTTGGGGAACGTTTGTCGACAGCCAGGAAGTCTGGATCGGGGGGAAATCGAAAACCGGAAGCCGCTGAGACGACAAAGAGAGTTGCCGGTAGTTTCAAGCGAAACCCTAACCTATCTCTCCGAGATGCCGCAAATAAGCTGGGTGTATCGTCTACAACCCTGCATCGAGCCAAAAAACGAGCCGGACTATCGACTTACAAGAAGGTAGTGACTCCAAATCGCGATGATAAACAAAATACGACGGCCAAAGCGCGATCCCGGAGGCTGTACACGACGATGCTGACGAAGTTTGACTGCGTGGTAATGGACGACGAAACCTACGTCAAAGCCGACTACAAGCAGCTTCCGGGACAGGAGTTTTATACGGCAAAAGGAAGGGGAAAGGTAGCAGATATTTTCAAGCACACGAAACTGTCAAAGTTCGCAAAGAAATATCTGGTTTGGCAAGCCATCTGTACCTGTGGCTTGAAAAGCAGCATTTTCATAGCTTCCGGGACTGTCAACCAAGAAATTTACGTGAAAGAGTGTTTGAATAAACGTCTGCTGCCTTTCCTGAAGAAACACGGTTGTTCCGTACTGTTTTGGCCGGATTTGGCATCTTGCCATTACGGTAAAAAGGCCATGGAGTGGTACGCCGCCAACAACGTGCAGGTGGTTCCCAAGGACAAGAACCCTCCCAACACGCCAGAGCTCCGCCCAATTGAGAAATACTGGGCTATTGTCAAGCGGAACCTAAAGAAGACCAAAAAAACTGCTAAGGACGAGCAGCAGTTCAAGGCAAACTGGCTTTCTGCGGCGAAGAAGGTGGACAAGGTGGCTGTACAAAATATGATGGCAGGGGTCAAGCGTAAGGCCCGGCAATTCGGATTTGGAAAAGCGGAAGCCTAACTGAATATTTTTCCTGAATTTTATACTAATTGAACTTGAAAAAGAAATTTAATTTGATTTTTTAAATAAACGATTTCACCGATTTACACGCGTTTTCCTTTGACCAAATTTTGACCGTATCACCCTTTATATTGTTACAGGGTCCAACAACTGAAGTGCTACATTGAAAACAACAAAACAAAACCAGTTTCTTTCAAATTCACACCAATTCACTTGAAACAGTTTACTGTTTGAAAAATCACCGATGAAATTGAAGGTGACCACCTTTGAAAGAAATGACCTGCTTCAAACGATCAAAAAACGGATTGAATGCTGACCGCAGGTATTCTTCTGGTATTAGATCCCATTCAGCCACTAGATATCTCTTCAGGTTTTCCAAACTTGCATGTTTTGTAGAGCAGACATATGTCTCCAACATACTCAGCACAGAAAAGTCCACTGGATTTAATTCAGGTGTATTCGCTAGCCGCGTCGTGCTAGACATGAATCCTGGAAAATGTTCCATGGTAGGCCCGAAGTAATTTTATGTGCAACATTGTAATAGCTCTAAATGTTTTGCAGCAATTTAGTTGCCTGACCCTGTAGTACGAGAGAAACCTGTAGAACAGGTGCTAGCGAAGACCGATTTTGCTCTCCTTCTGAACGTTTTATTTAGTGTCGGAAGTAATGCGTTGTCTAGTAAATATATAACATGTTCAACACAATTCCCTACACTAATTTTAAAATAAGAGAGTTAAATCAGTTTTCGCTGGTCCAATGTTCCGGTTTTCTTCCACTACCTCCTTGTCATTTCCCTCGTCTTCAAAGTGGAGATTCTAAATAAACTTAATATACTTCGAAAAACCTTTTTGTGTTATGAACTGCAAAGGAGCGTGTGAGGGCAATACTAATCTGAATGATTGGGCTGTGCATTACCACCAGGGATGCCACATATACAGATTTATCTGTAATCATACAGATTTTTTGCAGTTTTGGGATACAGAATTCTGTATATACAGATTACAGAATTTTAGAAAAAATACAGATTTTACAGATTTTTGAAAAATTCTCTCTTTCGTTGCATTTTTTGATCGTGTTTAAATATCGTTATTTAGAAATCATATTGAGCCACCTACAGAGTTTGTCAGATATTTATCAACATACTGGATGGATGGCCGCTTCGAAGGCATCAATCAAATTCTTTTTGGTGGACAATATTCATTTCAATTCTTTGTTTGAACTTCATAAGCATCGGTTAAGTCATCTTCGGTGGATAGCATCAATCTATACACGGAGGAGTATAATACTTCAAAGTACTAAGAAATGGGTGTTTTTTTCACTCACCTTGGAAATAAGTGGACTAACCCACAAGGTTGGTAAAAGCGTTTATCCATAAGGGGGAACTTTCGTCCTCACAAGTTCCCCCGCCCCGCGGGGATGGAAAAGGGGGGGGGGGAATGGGAACGCGGTGGGGGGGGGGGTGTGGGTATGGAGGGGGGGGGGGGGGGGGGGGGGAGTTGTTATTTTTTTTTTTTTTTTTTTTTTTTTTTTTTTTTTTTTTTTTTTATTATTTTTTTATCTTGTTTTGTTTCTTTTTTGTAAAGTAGAAAGTGGGGGAAAAGGGGGGAATTGAATTTTATTTTTTTTTTTATTTTTTATAAAAATTTTTTTTTTTAAATTTTTTTTGAATTTATAAAAATTTTTTTAAAATATTTTGGTTTTTAAAGCTTGCTTCAGATAGAATTTGAACAAAAACAATTGCCTGTATTTCAGTTATGTATTAATGAATTCAAGATCTTTTTTTATGCAAATTTAGCGTTTTCTTCATACTTTTTAGAAAAAATACGGATAAAATTATTCGTCACGGTTTCGAAGGAATTCTCGATTTTTTCCTGTAACACGGCTCATTAGGCGGCGCACACCTTCTTCGTCCATTCTTTTTTGCTATCTTATTCCACCAGGTCTTCATCTGATTGATGTCTTTGACAACCTTTCCCTTTGCCTTGAGTCTCCTCTTCATGATTGCCCAGTATTTCTCAATAGGGCGGAACTGGGGGCAGTTGGGTGGGTTAAGGTTTTTCGGAACAACCTGGACCCCTTTCTCTGCATACCATTCTTGAACGACTTTGCTATAATGACAGCTTGCCAAATCTGGCCAAAACATTACGGGATGGTTGTAGGATCGAATGAACGGCATCGTTTTTGGAGACACTCTTTTTGGTATAGTTCCGACGTCATTGTCTTATTTGTAACGAAAACTTTCGTTTTTTTGCCACAGCTGGAAATGCCCTGCAAAATCATGAATTTTCGTGTAAATTTGTCGGCAAAAACAAATTTAAATTTGGCTGGAACATCCCCCCGAGCCATTGCCAAGTAAAATTTTTGACCTGGGATTTGCCCGAAGTCAGCCTTGACATAGGTTTCATCGTCCATCAGAAGACACCCGTCGAACTTGGTCAGCACCTGGTCGTATAGCTTCCGAGCACGGATTTTGGCCACACTATTCTGTTTTATGGTCCGATTTGGCTGTTTGCTAGCTCGATACGACTTAATTCCTTCCCGGAGTCGAGTTCTCCTCACGGTACTATGGGCAACACCGAATTTTCTGGCCAAATCACGGTCCGACAGATTGGGATTCCTCTTAATCGTCTTCAAAATCTTACCACGCAGTTTCCGGTCGACAGTTCCACTCCAACGATTGGCTTGAGGCTTCCGAATCGTCGTCAATGTTTCCTTATACCGTTTGATAACGCGCCATACGGTATTTCTGGGCAATTTCAGCTGTTTAGCTAGCCTAGATGCAGACCACAATGGATTTTCCAAATAACTGTGCACAATTTTTTCCCTTCTCTCGGCTTCCATGTTGATTGTTTACAAAGTAAAGTCGATTTGCGGAATGTCAAAGTACATTCGTGAAGCTGACAAAATTCCCGACAAGTGGGCGCCAAGAACTTCCAAATCCGTCCACCAGGAGCGCCACAATATGAGCAAAAGTTTGTTCCAATTCTAAATGAAGCAAGCCTTAGGATTATATTTTAATATTGTGTTTGTGGTATTATAAGGTAAGATTATTCTGAAATTATTCAACCGGCCTTCTTTTTTTCTTCTTTTTTTTTTTTTTTTGTTGTTGTAGGAAAATTTAAAAAAAAAAATTTATATTTTTTTATTTTTTTATATTTTTTTTTTTTTTTTTTTTTTATTTTTTTTATTTTTTGGATTTTTTTATTCTGTTTTGTGTTTTGTCAGGCCTGGAGGGTTTTAATTTTATTTTAATTTTTTTTTTTTTTTTATTTATAATATTGAAGTGTGACATTTTTATAAATTCGCATTTTTGTCTTTAATAATATCTTAATATGTTGTGTACAAAATATATTAAATATTAAATAACATATAACGGGGAAAGGGAGGGACCCAAGTAAAACGATTTGGATAGGGAACATGGGACTGCCTCCTCCCTATTTTTAACATTTCGCGGAACGAGGGCGGGCTCTTCGACCCCATCTATTGAGTTTATTCTGTCAATCGAGGGCTCGATTCTAGTGCTGTGAGTGTGAACTTGCTTTTGGAAGGAGATTCTTTTCCCTATATTCGCGGTTTCTCGTAAGTGTCTCTGCTTACGGGCCCGCACAAACGTTTTTGGCCCTTCATACAGGATGATCACAGACAACTATGGAATCTTGAACAAATCGTTTTTCAGATTATTCCACAACTATGGAAAGTTACCTTGCTGCAATAGATGGTAGTATTACAAAATCATCATAATCATCAAGTGGGAACAACGTCTGTACGTCAAAATTGATGTTTACATTTCCCCCATCTTCTCAAAGCCAGATTTTTTTTTTGATGAGTACATTTAACATCTAATCAAAGTCGATTAAATACTATTTTCAAAAATTGTAAGGAAAATCTTAAGAAATTAAGAAAGAAATAGGCACGTTGTATTTTATTCAAGCAATAATACATCGAGTAAAAATTGAACATTTATGTTCTACGCGATTGTAAAAATGTGTTTCAAATTTGTCAAATCTATATCCTTCTAGCTTCTGGAAATAATCTGGGTCCAATTTATCCCTTACCACATGCATGCTTGAAATTGTAATCCCGAATTCAGAGCTGGAAATATTATTAAACACCAAAGCGAGGTGCAACGGTATAAGACTTGTACTTCTGACAAATTTTGAAGGATTTCAAATTTTTACGAAGTAAATTTCAACCCATGTAAGAGTGAAAAACATCCACCTCTGGAACTACATGAAGCTGTTTCTAGGTTGGTAACTCGGGTCCTCCCTTAGCTCAGTCGGTAAACGCGCTGCTACAAAGCAACACCATGCTGGAGGTGGCTGGGTTCGATTCCCGGTCTGGTCTAGGAATTTTTCGTTGAGGAAAATTTCTTGACTCCCTGGGATTGTACTTGCCACACAATCATACTAATGCAAAAATGGTACCTGGTATCGAAAGCTCTTAATTAATAACTGTGGAAGTGCATTTAGAACACTAAGTTGAGCTAATTGCGAATGCAATAAGCTTGAAACGCTAAGAAAGAAAGAAGACATTTATCTTACATTGTATTTTTTGAAATCACCCATCTCTTTGACAGCTTCATATAGCTGCCGAAGGTGATTGTTTTTTATACATAAAATGTGTAATTTCAAATCTCCGTGTACAATCAACAGGTGTGTTCTTGTATGTCAAGTACGAATTTGTTATTTTTATCAATGCTACTGAATAACTTGATAAACCCACTAGCAATTCTGCAAGTTTTAAATGATGACAGGGGGATGGACAATTTTCAATAGTCACTCCAAGTACTCTCGGTGGACAGCATACATCTTAAGAATTAACTGGTACGGGCTACTTCTTTTCATGTCTGATTCAAAGTATTCGGATTCTAAGGTTTAATGTCAGACAATGTTATTGCATCGATAACTTAAACTATCGATTATTGTATAGTATGAACAACAACAAGAACAAAATAAAATTTATATTTTAATCGATTTCATTACCTAATTTAGATTCAGTGAACAATGCTCAAATTGAACTTATATTCTTATTCACTAACTCTTATTTCTTCCTCTCGCAGTTTACCAAATGCAATGCCATCTGATCTTTCTACGTTGTTCACACGAAAGCAAAATCATATTACCAGTATTCAGAAAATATTGTTTAACTTTTATATTGAATATTTTCTTACATTGCTACACACTTGAAATATTCCACAGATTTTCGGTAATGTTTTTGTTTAGTTGAAACAATAAAAGTAATTTTGATTAGAACAATAATAACCAACGAACTGATTTGAATAAGGATATTTTTTGCTGCAAGCAGTGCTTCGCGTTATTCGAAATATTTTTAAGAATTGAATCGATTGGAAATGTCAATATCTACCATAAGAAAATATTTGGTTGATTTAACACCGAGTGTTATTTTCAGCGTGTATTATGGATTCTTGGAACTTTTAACTATATATACACATGTATTGAGAAAATCACAGTAATTTTGAGAAAAATGGTCATTTCACCATACTGTCCGTAATGTTGTTTGTTTTCACCGATCTTTTCGTCAATTATATCGATTTCACAGGAGAATATGTAAAATTTTCGTTTACATATCAACTTCCGTTGTTTTTTCACAGAATTATGTGATATATTTCAATGGTGGTAAGCGCCAACTCGGATTAACTTAGATGACTGTCCCTATTAGGATGATCTGCAAAATGGTTGCTCGTAATCAAGTTGATTAGGATCAAAGTCTATATAAAAGCAGGAAGACATTCTTAATCAGGATTTAATCCAACGATAATACTTGTTGGTGCTCACCACCGTAAGTGTGATAGCTAGAAAATGTTTCGAAAGCAACTTTTTTAGCTGTCAAAACTAATTTCAAAACTTGTTGCAGTGCTAGTTATTCAGGCTAGACCGTTTTTAATATCAAAATAACAAAAACCAATGAGGCAATAAGCTTCATAGCTAGGTATAGAGTGTGATTCAATAAGTGCGGCAAAGATTTTAATCGCGTAAAGAACTTGGTTCAAATACGATGCACGCAAAGTTATTTTTCAACCACTGAACGGGCACCAAACAGTGGTTAAATGAACAATACAGATTTGTTTACAGATTTTCAACAGCCCGATACAGATTAAAAAGATTTTTGGATGTCAAAATACAGATCGACCATGAAAAAAATGTGGCAACACTGATTACCACGGACACTGGTTGGGGCCACATAACGTAGTAGGTAAACGCATCGGTCTTTGACTCGGGAGGTCAAGAGCTCCATTCCCGGTAAATTCGAATGTTTTTCGGGTGGAAAATTCGTTCGACTACCCTGGAGCATAAACACTTCAACTGCCTTCATCTGTGGAAAAGTGCTTCAAAGAACACTAATCGTTCAAAGCCAAGTAGGGGAGAGACTAGTACGGACTAAATTGTCACGATTTAATTAGTTGCGATGAAATTTCTACAAATATACCAAAAACATCTTTAATTTATCATATCTAATCGGACTTTGAGCATTGTGTACCATCTTAGATGGACTACAAATAAAATACGGGACAAGGAAGAGGTAAATGAACCACGAATTGCATCAGTTGTTGTGGGAAGCTCCCATGGTCTGTTTCTCCTCAATTCTCAATATCATATCGATAAAAAGATATAAGATTGATCAAAAGTGTATACCACTCATGCAAACTATTTTAAATTTTTCCTTCTCTGAAGTTTCTCAAAACATTAAACAACTTGGGTACGCTCAAGAATATCTGCTGAACAAGATGGAAAAAGGACAATTAATAGTAATATTTAATGTTTTCATATTTTCACTGCCTTTCTGTCACTTTTGTAAGAATCTTTAATATTATTTTTCCTCCATTAATCCAAGTTTTCTTTTTTATGAACTGCAATGTCACTACATTAATTCTCAAGCAGAACCAGAACAAACAGTATCAAAACGGTTAAGCTACACACGAAAAACAAGAATTGAGAATTTAAACGAGCTTAACCCGTCATTTACTACACACATGGCCGAACATATTTTCACTTTAATGTTCATGTTCTTCCATCCCTTCTATTGACCTTTGCCATCCTTACGGTGCATTCCCGAATTTTTTTGTCTTCATTCCGGTAACAGATGTCACCTCTCAAGCTTCATTCGCTGTCGCATCAACCGAAACTATGCGGAATGAAGCATGTTGGACAATTATACCGACGAAATTAAAATTATTATTAACAAGCTCGCGTGAACTGGCTCGTAAATAACATTACTTTTATCAGCGTTCCTCCATCGTGAGATCTACCGGTTTCGTTTTTCTTGTACTACAGTCGAAAAAACGCTCTAACTGTTCTGAACGGCAGAGATCATGGGAAAGGTTGCCGAGATCCACGAGAATCAGTCATGAAAAGTGATCGCTACCTCAGAACCCCTGAGTGGCCATTCTCGACTTTCGATTTTAGATTTTGTTCGTTTGTATATCAAGTGAAAAATCTAACCAACGTAACAATTGGATCAACCAAACCACGAATCACAAAACTGGTCGCAAAAGCTCTATTTCCCTCCAGAAGTCTTGCAAGATTGCGACACCCAAAACGATCCTCTCCAAGCACCGCAAACGCTCGCAGCACATTCTATTCCGACTAGTTGCATAACCAAGAGCAAGTCATTTGCTAACTAAAGGCAAAGAGTGCAGCTTTGGCATGCACTTCTCGATGGTGGTTCGGAGCATAACCACGAGAGCTTTCAGCTTATGTCACGAAGAAACAAAGGCAGCCATGGTACTAAAAGAGAAGAAGAAAAAATAACTGGATGGAAATTAGACTGACAGAAGAAAAACTCAGAAATTAGAGCATCAGCGCAGCAGCCAGAGTTCGCAGCTTTGCCCCTGGTTACTGCGGGGACAGAGAGGACGGAGGCACATTGATGAGATAGCAAAATTACAGAAGCCAATAAAAGTGAGTGCTTCACACAAAACGTCATCGTGTCGCTTACCGATGACGATGTTGATGATATTCACTAGAGCCTGTTGCTGTTGAGCGGAGACTTACATCATCGCGGGCTTCTAAAAAAGACGATCTTAGTGAATCTTGTTTGCTGCGACTTGTCAATTGTTTGCGGTCTGATAAAAAGTTTTTTATTTTGCATAAGTGATCTCCACAGTGTGTTGTTCTAAAAACACAACCGAATTGGCAATATATTTACACAAAACATATTTTACATGAATTTTAAATTTGTAGATTTTGAGAAGACAATCCTCTCAATCAGAAATTCAGATTGCATTGAATGTTTGCCTCCAGATCTATAAACAAGTGACATTTATTTTTCAAGCAGTCTTAAGGGGGAAAATGCAAATCGTATGTGTCTCTCAAATGAATTAACACTATTGATCCATTAGTCAGAGACATCAACGACATGTAAGACTTCAACATGTCATAAAAACCGTTAGTTTTTTGTATTTAGGACATTTTTTTAAAGTATTTTATTTGAACAGGCTCAATCGAATCAACTTTACAGAGCCAAGTTTTCATATTTATATACATCAGTTATCTTAAAACTAAAGTTAGGAGGATAGAACCGATTACTCGCGGCCGTCTCGAGGTTAATAGGAATAACAATTTAACAGATGGGAAGATGGTGGGAACTTGAAGTATGATTTAGATGGCAAATTTTTTTAATTCTATATTGGCAAAACACTTATAACTATACAACTTTTGGTTTTCTTTTGACTTGAACATTTTTGGGAAAGAAAAAAAACCAGATAAAAAAAATTAATAGTAAACATACATGCTAATTTAACTACAATCTAAGGCTAATGTTAGCTAAAAACACATAAATGAGTTTCATAAACTCCAGATCACGTAGACCCAAAACATCTCAAACCGGTACATTTGGTTGTCTACCTCGAGCCCTAAGGGAATCATAAAGCTCAAATTTGACTCCACGATGCTCGGCACATGACCAAATAATGTGATCTGCATCCTGGTAACCTTTTCCACATTCACAGAGATTGTTGTCGCTCAGACCAACACGGTATAAATGGACGTTCAAAGAATAATGATTGGACATGAGACGAGACATCACACGAATGAAGTCTCGGGTATGGATGTCAATCCATACCCCCAAACCAAGATTTCTTCGACACCTTTGGGATTATAGAATGTTGCCATCGCCCCAAATCTCCTTCACTCCATTTATACTGCCAGTTGACGAGTGACTGTTGACGAAAAATGGGAAAAAAAATCATTAGAGACGATTTGTCGTTCGTAAATATCGCCTTCCATAGCGCCCACCTTTTCAAGGGAGTCCGCTCTCTCATTGCCCAGAATCGAACAATGAGAAGGGACCCAAACAAAGGTGATGATATAATAACGCGAAGATAAGGCAGTTAGATGCTCCTGTATGTTCATGAGAAAATACGAGGAGTGCTTTACCGGCCCCAAGTTGCGAATAGCCTCTATAGAACTGAGACTACCCGTGAAAATGAAGTAATGATCCGGTGTAAATGAGGCAATCATTTCTAATGAAGAATGTATTACCGCCAATTCATTAGCAAAAACAGAACAAGGAGCTTGAAGTCTATGAGTGGCGCTATAAAATTCATTGTATATACCAAAGCCAGTGGACTCCTCTATCAAAGACCCGTCAGTGAAAAAAGTCTTAGCGGAATCAACTTGGCCAAACGGTTTAGCAAATATTACCGGAGCAATCATAGGTCGACGATGCTCTGGGATTCCATGAAGCTTTTTCGGACATTTGGTCAGAATTAATTTGGTCGAATTGGCATTTAGTCGAATGGAATGGATTTGATCGAACAAAACTCAACATTTTGACGTAGGCTTTTACCACAATATTATTTAAAATATGGGTTAGTCATTCGTTAAAAATACTTTTTAACAAAATTTATTCTTCAAAATATTACTACAAAAGATTGATCAAATTATTTATTTATTCATATTTTATAACGATCTGTTTTTAAAGAGGCCATATTCAAATCGTTACCAAAACCTGGCTTGCGACATATCAAACTCGAGGATTTTGCAAAACTTAGTCTTCAGAGGACATTCTTAGGGTGTCTGGCCATACTGGCCACTTGAAGTGGCCCTGCATCATCCGCGTTCCTCCAGAAAAGTGTCCAAATTCAAATCGTTTCCAAAACCTGGCTTGCGACATATCAAAATTCATGATTTTGCAAAACTTTGTCTTTGGATCAATATGGATTAATATCCTTTTCCACTCAGGCTGAATCCAGATCCGCAATGCTCATGTTATTGGATTCCGAGTCATTCAAAACTTTGCACACAAATAATTCAACCGCAAAACCACAATATCTGTTTGGCATAAACTCTTCTAACTATGCTTGCCACGACTAGCGGTACATGCTCACACTAAACCTTTTTTTACAAAAGGATGCTGTCGAGCTGGAAAAGACACGCACATTTTAGTGCACAAAAGCGTAACGACATTCAGAAAAAGAGTACGAAGAACACGGACGGATTACAAAAGTGAGGCGAGGTCTACTTTGTTCAATCTATCATACGAGCAAAAGCAGTACAATAAAGTTTCCTGGAAAATGATTTTGTTAGATATATGGTAAGAAATTCAAAGAATGTCCTCCGAAGACATAGTTTTGCAAAATCTTGTAGTTTGATACGTCGCAAGCCTGGTTTTGGAAAAGATTTGAATATGGCCACTTTTCCGGAGGAACTCGGATTCCACAGAGCCTCCCTAAGTGGCCAGTATGGTCAGACACCCTCAGAATGTCCTCTGAAGACCAAGTTTTGCAAAATCCTGAAGTTTGATGGGTCGCAAGCCAGGCTTTGGAAACTCTTTGAATATGGCCACTTTTCCGGAGGAACTCGGATCCCGCAGGGCTTCTTTTAGTGGCCAGCATGGCCAGAAATCCTCAAAATGTCTATTAATGACCTAGTTTTGCAAAATCATGAATTTTGATATGCCGCATTCCATGTTTCGCATCTAAAAATATTTGTTCCACCATCCCTGGACAGGTACTTATCCCAGTACTCCCGCCTTGGAATCCTAAACGACGGAAATTTTCGGAATAACCAGCCTTACCTTACCTTACCAATCAGACTAAGGCCGGTGTGGCCTCTGCTGTACACAGAAGTTGTTTCCATTGTAATCGGTCCATGGCTCGCCATCTACTTGATCGATCCACCTTGCTCGTTGCGCGCCTCTTCTTCTTGTACCTTTCGGTTCGTTTTCGAGAACCATTTTCACAGGGCTGTCGTCCGACATTCTTACGACATGCCCAGCCCATCGTAGTCGAACGATTTTTACAATGTGTACGATGGGAGGTTCTCCCAGCAACTGGTGCAATTCGTGGTTCATTCGCCTCCTCCACGTTCCGTCTTCCATCTGCACTCCACCGTAGATCGTACGCAGCACCTTCCGTTCAAAGACTCCAAGGGCGCATTGGTCATCCACTAGCAATGTCCATGTTTCGTGGCCGTAGAGAACTACCGGTCTAATTAATGTCTTGTATATGGTCAACTTTGTGGTTCGGCGAACTTTGTTCGATCTTAGCGTCCTTCGGAGTCCAAAGTAAGCCCGATTGCCAGCCATAATGCGCCTTTGTATTTCTCTGCTGGTGTCGTTATCGGCGATCACCAATGAGCCCAGATACACGAATTCGTCTACTACCTTGATTTCATCACCGTCGATCTGAACTCGTGCTAGGAGGCTAACATTGTCTTCTCGTGAGCCTCTTCCCTTCATGTATTTTGTTTTCAACGCATTAATCACAAGCCCGATCCAACCAGCTTCAGCCTTAAGTCTGATGTTCGTTTCCGCCATCGTCTCAAAGTTACGTGCTACGATATCAACGTTGTCGGCGAAGCCAAATAATTTGGCAGACTTCCTGCAGATTGTGCCACTCGTGTCTATCCCAGCTCTTCGAATCACACCCTCCAGTGCAATGGTAAACTACAAACACGACAATCCATCACCTTGCCGTAACCCTCTCCGAGATTCGGAGGGACTCGAGAGCGTCCCTGATTCTCGGACGACACACATCACTCGATCCATCGTTGCTTTAATCAACCGCGCCAGTTTTTCCGGAAATCCATATTCGTGCATGATTTGCCATAGCTGGTCTCGATCGATTGTATCATAGGCTGATTTGAAATCGATGAAGAGAAGATGTGTGGGCACGTTGTATTCGCAATATTTTTGCAGCACTTGCCGAATCGCGAAAATCTGGTCCGTAGTAGCGCGGGCACCCATGAATCCTGCTTGGTATTGCCCCACGAACTCCTTTGCAATTGGTGACAGGCGGCGGCATAACATTTGGGGGAGCAACTTGTAGGCAGCGCTCAGTAGCGTGGTCGCACGATAATTGCAACAATCCAGCTTGTCACCCTTTTTATAGACGGGACACACTATTCCTTCCATCCAATCCTCCGGTAAACATTCCTCCTCCCAAATCTTGGTAATTACCCAGTGCAGCGCTCTGGCCAGTGCTTCACCACCGTATTTTAATAGCTCGCTTGGGAGTTGGTCAACACCAGCGGCTTTGTTGTTTTTCAACAGACCAATTTCCTCCTCAACATCCTGAAGGGTTGGGGTCGGGGTCCTGTCATCTTCTGTGCGTGTTCCTAGATTTATTACCGTGCCACTTTCGTTCGATGTAACATTACCGTTCAGGTGCTCGTCGAAGTACTGCTTCCACCTTTCAATCACCTCACACTCTCCTGTGAGAAGGTTGCCATCCAGGTCTCTGTACATATCAGCTTGTGGTACGTAGCCTTTGCACGAGCTGTTCAACTTCTCATAGAATTTGCGTGTGTCGTTAGCTCGGTACAGTGCTTCCATTTCTTCGCGGTCTCGATCATCCCTCTGGCGCTTTTTCCTTCGAAGACCGTTTCACATTCGCTCTCGTACGGTGTTGCTGCATTCTTCTCCTCTTCTAACTGCTTGCTTTCGTGTTGTACACCGTCGAGAGTTTTGAGCGCATCCATTCTGCAACTAGTTAGTGGTCCGAGTCTATATTCGCGCTGCAGTAAGTGCGAACGTTGATACTTGCGGAGAAGAATTTCCCGGCGATTAGAACATGGTCGATTTGATTCTCTGTTCGTTGGTCAGGTGATCTCCAAGTGGCATTGTGGATGTGTGGGGAAAGAAGGAACTAGGTTTCGGAATAACCAGCACAGTTCTATAAACTAGGATAATTTCGTGATCTATTGCAAAAAACCGCATCAAAATCCGATGGCGAACGATGGAGTATCGTCAATTTTAAATTTGAATTTTTCTGTTTTAGAGGGGTTGGGGACGTACTACGTTTAGAAGGATTTGGTAAATATACAACCGACACTCAGACAGCAGGCCATAGTTGAGAACATAGGAACACATATGTTGCTAACATTGGGTCTACGGTTTTCTTGTTAAATCATTATGAACTTGCCTTTATGAACAGTTAAATTCTAACGTGTGACTATTTTCTGTAGTTATTGGCTGCATTACTCGGTTTATAAGTTCAATTTAGCCAAATTTCAGATCATTCGAAGATCGTGTAGGTAATCTGTTCAGCTAAGCCAGCCATGATGTCTAAAAAGCTAAGGAAATTGAAAATTACGTGGAACTGAACAACACTAGAATGATTAATAATGTCTCAGTTGCTTCGAAATAAATCGGTGGAATTAAAGATATATTAGGCCGAATGAAGGAGCTTAGCTAACATTACATCCCGTTACCCTATCTAATAAAAATTGTATTTTCAACACTTGTGTACACACTACGAAAATATCGTATCATTTCGGTGCCCTGAAACCGACACATGCAAGCATCCTTTAGCACATAAAAAAGAGATGTGAAATCAAATTCAATCAAACACACCAATTTTACACGAAATCTTTTTTTGGTGACTCCAGGAAATTCCTGTAAAACACTACTTATTTATGTAAAAAATAATTATTGAAACAACGATGCAATCTGGACGATAATGGGTAATAGTTGTACAGGGATACCTCTGATGGGAGGTTGCTCCACCGACAAACCGACATGAATGCCAATAAAAAACGTCTTAATATTTCTGTTCAAATTATATTAATGACATCTATCCTCGTGTTCGCTGAGAACGTTTATTGAAGCCACGAACACCCTTGGGAACTTGCTAATAAGGTTCATGTCTGAGCAATTCTGGACACAATTATTTGATCTAGATAAAATGATTCTATAAATTTTGACAGATGGGATCGCTGCACATTTGAATCGATCGTTATGGATTCTTGATCAATAGTGAAGATTGAGTTTCATGTCGGTTTGTCGGTGGTTGCTCATCGAATCTTCCGATCCACTGCTTAGCATCTAGATATGAGGTACCAGGTTGTAGTTGTATAAATTGAAAGTGTTTTCTCAATGATTAACCAAGATCACACTATGTGAGTAGCCTTAACAGCATCCTTACTGTTGCTTTAAACGAGGCCAAATCGGTTCTCAAGTGTTTCTTCATATTCGTCATGTTTTCCAAACGAAAAACTCCCATCACACTATGTGACCATTACCGAATAGCATTCTTACTGTTCGTATAAATTGGTACTTTTATTCAAATAGTCCTATTGTGCAGCTCCGTGGAATATTATAAATGGAAATGTAATAAAAATTCAGGTTAACAGTTTCATAGTTTCAGATGCAACCTACAAAAAACTTTCCACCAACAATTTCGTTTCCTGAGATACTCGTGGGGGGAAGTATTTGATTCGCCCTTTAACTAGCATTAACGAGTATCAAAAATTCGTTCCCTTTCCTAATTGATGTACAAGGACGCCGGCGCCGTTATTGACACTTTAAATGAGGACACAAGGAGTTACACATTGAGAATGATACACTGCTTCCAAATGACATTCTGTTAGTTCTCTGTGCAATTTCAGCTGACTTCCATTAATCACCGAGTAGCAAACAATGGATAAACAGAATGCTCATGCTCAACTTTTTCGAAGATCGTAACCTTCTATATATTTAGGAGTACGAGACATGGTGCATTGAAATTTTCCAATGATAGCTCTATGTAGTACATGTGGTCCGTTTAATGCTACAGAGCCTACTGTATGATGAATGAGCTTTTAAGCTGTATGAGCTTTTAATCTGTCTGCTGAGCCGTGGTCATTCATAAATAGTCTGATGAAATTAATTGATCAAGGCAAACAGGACTCCCATAAACCGTTCATCTTAATAACATGCCATTGACGTCACGTTGTACTTTATAAAAATATCAATCCATGGATGTCTACGTCCATCTACGTATAATATATTATGTGATCCATGATCTTATCCCACATTACGGCGGTGTCAATGATCGTTCTGCTGAACCGGTCATGCACCGACTTGTCGACCAACTGTTTTCCGCGATCGTTGAAAAAAATAATATAACCATTCTCGAGCGGGCCAAGAAAACAGAAGACAATGCCCTCTCCTACCGCGGTGAGTAGAACACAAGTGGAAACATAAAACCTCGGGTTACGTGTAATGAAACACGATGCTATTCGATGATCGTGGCTTAAAACGTAGAACGAGCACGACAACGTTCGTTGGGGTAAATAAATGGGTGACTTTTTGCTGCATTCCACCAAAAGTGCAAACCTTTTCCTGGGATATACTGAGCAGAAATACAACAAATGAGAATTTAATGCAGGATTGAAAATATAGGTCTGGGAAACTGAGGCAACGGATTTTTCAGGCTGTCGTAGCAGGAAGTAAATTGGAGAATGCTGAATCGTGGTTTTAAAATCAATCGCATGGTTCATTGTTCGCAGTCATCCACCCTTACTCAAATTTTTCAACTGTCATTTAGCTACCATCCACCGGGTAGTAGTAGTCCTATAGGCTTTGAAAACACTTTTTTTTTCAAGTGTTTGAAGAAATCATATAATATAACGGCAAAAACCAAATAACCTGTCTATGTTTTCCAACGCATAGTTTTGAAAATTCGCCCAAAAACGGATTAGCTTGCAAGACAATCGTCTCCATTCCGACCGTGGTGAGGTAAGCTCAGGAATGGATGAAGACGCCACTCTTCGATGGGCACAAACGAACGCAATGGCACATAAAAGCAAACCCCAAAACTGGCATATCAGGCTCGACGGAGAAGATCATCCAACCTACCTACCTACTTATTTATCCGCCTTTGGTCGTGTACTAAACCTCTATTTCGTCGAGTTGAAGAAGACCCGATCGCGGCGCTGATGCGCAGCCAATCTGCCATGCGAGACTGCTCGGCGAGTGAAGATGAGAGAAAAGTTATGCAATCGATAAATAATCAATAAATCAACGGCTTTACCCCGTTTGAGACTTTTTATGTGACCAAACAGGCTGAGAAAAGGCTCTGATTTGGATGGGTTGATAATACTTGAAGACAGCTTTGCTTGGCAGCTGCACTGATAGACAATTTTTTCTACCTCTCAATAAGGATACTGCTGCTGAACAACGCAGTTACTTTTACTTCTGAAGCTAGAGTTTCTTAAAAATAATATAGTTCTTGGTATCTATCATTTGACATTCATTTCGTGTAAATAGTTTCGTGGTTGCTTAGATACAAGGTGGTCTTCTTCCGTCATAAACAAGCACACATTGAACAAAGATATCCAGAGTTGGAAAGTCAGCATTTCTTGTGATATGTATAGAGATTCTGACCCAGTTTTTGATCTTTGTTACAAACAGTTTTTTGTCTCGCTTTCTCAAACAGATCTTTACAAGAATTTTTACTCACACAGATTTAAAAAAAAACTTGACCCACTGACTTCATTTGGCCAAAATCACGTTTGGTGACTGTAATTTGACCTATTAAAGCACAGAAAAAGGGGTTCGGCGGGAGAGAATATTTTGTTTTCCAAAACAAATGAGGGAATCATTAATAAATGTCACTCTTTAAGCTATCATATGGTAGCTCTTGAGCTGCAGTATCGTATAAAATGTAAAGTTCAACTTTATCGGATCGATGGGCGTACATTTAGCGATTACGCCAATGCAAGCCCTGCCAGGACAGAAGCCAAGAAAGAAACTGAGAACTATCCATTATCGACCCTGTGAAATAAATTTGTTTTGGATCAGCCTGAATTCATAGAATGTGAGAAATCCACTGTGGTTTAAATGCGTTAGGATCAAACGGAACCAATTTTTTCTATGGAAAAAGGTATACTAGATTTTAATTCGATAATCTTAATTTGCTTTTTCAACTAGGTTGTTTTACATGAAATTGTGTTTATTTAAAAAAAAAACAACTGATTTCTGATAAGCAACTATTTAGCGCGGATCAGGAAATTTATGTTGTATCATCACAGAAACGTTATAGTTTTAACAGAAATCCAAACATAGCTTTTACTATATTTATTTTCCTCAAGCATGTTCCTTTACACTTTTGCAATAATAGGTTTAAATTTCACCCTCAAGCCCAAACTTTCGGAATTTTGACATGACTCCTGCCATCAAGGTTTGGACAAGCTTTTCTCCACGTTTGTAAGCTTTTGTCCACTTCTGCTTGAAGTTTTGAACCAATTTTGACTCTCTTCCCATTTTCCGACAATCAGCCTTCATTATTGCCCAACATTTCTCGATCGGTCGGAGCCCTGGACAGTTTGAAGGATTAAGGTCACGAAGGTAGACGAAAATATACAGACGAAGGTCTCTTTGAAAAATTTCAACGACAATGGAGATTTGGGAAAAGGGCCAAATCCTGATGCACTGTCATTACCAGGACCTAGTTGGATTACGCATGCAAATAGTGGGCTCCAAAAAATATTCTAGAGGATCTCACAGCAGTGAGTTAGGATCAAAGAGCACTTCCCGACAATCTCCACGATCAAGAAATGTATTGAGACCTAGACGGAATGCCCAAAAATCTCCTACTATCCAATGTTATACAAATACTGTTTCTACTGATAAACAAATTCACAAAAATAAATTCATAGAAACATTAAAAATTTGGGTGATCGTGATACTAATACTGGGGGGTTAAAAGCACCCCATGGAAACGATACTTTACAGAATCATAATAATGCACAACAATAATTTTAATACAACTAGAATCATGTATAACAACCAACAAAATAAAATTAATGTCACAAATACCAACAACCCTAACAACGCCACTAATAAAATTACACTTAATGAACCAATCAAATTCATTCAAATAAATTTACATCATGCGAAAGGAGCAACGGCTGTCCTTTACAAAAAGTTCACTCAAAGCAAACTGGACGCTGCATTGGTTCAAGAGTCGTGGACGCTTAACAGTAGGGTGTTGGGAATACCAATATCGCCTCACAAGCAAATATATGATGAGAATCAGGTCGCCCTCGAACAGCTATTCTCGTCAATAGTAAAACGAAATTTTTACCAATAACAGAAGTTATAAAAAAGAGATATTGTTATAATTTTGATGGAAGTCCCTACTTCCCGTGGAATAGCATAAATATCCCGACCAGAAGGGCATAACATAAAAATATCAAAATTATAACTAACTGATTATGATATAAATTTGTTAAAGACGTTTTCATCTGGATAATTGCAAAACATACTTATAACAAATTAAGATATAATACCCTGGGAGGCACAATCTGCGAGAAGAAATAGATTAATTCTAACAATAGCTGATATAATTTTGCTACATCGTAACAAAACTGTTACAAATTTTGATTTGTTTATGTTATATCTATATCATAGCTTGCTAATATTTTGTTACCTCTTGAGGATTTTTTGTAACAATTTTTGTTATTTTAACTACATCCGCGATCTAAATTCTAACAACCTCTGTTATAAAAACGGCATAACTGAATAACAACACTTGAAATAATTTTGTTGTTTCCTTCTGGTCGGGATATGTTGCATCCACCTATTTCCCTGGTGATATGGAAGAAATTCCTCCACTTTTTTTTCAGTTCATTTATTTGTACAGGCTCAATCGATTTAACTTTACAGAGCCAAGTTTTCATATTTATATACATCAATTATCTTAAACCTAACGTTAAGGGGATAGGACCGATTCATCGGGGCCGTCTCGAGGCTAATAGGAATAACAACTGAAAGGATGGGAAGGTGGGCTGGAATTTGAAGTGTGGTTTATATAACACATTTTTTTTTAAATTCTAAAACTTCTTCTTTAGACTTGAACATTTTTGAGTAAGAAAAAAAAACACACAAACACAGATAAAACGAAGATAAAAAAAAACTTATAGTAAACATGCAGGTTAAACTAACTACAATCTAAGGCTAATGTTAGTCAAAAACACATAAATGAAATTAATGAATTAATGAATCATTAAGCTCCGATCTGACTCCACGATGCTCAACACAAGACCAAATAACGTGATCTGCGTCCTGATAGCCTTGTCCACACTCACAGAGATTGCTGTCACTCATCCCAACCCGGTATAAATGAGCGTTCAAAGAATAATGATTGGACATGAGGCGAGACATGACACGAATGAAGACTCGACCCACATCCATACCCCAAAACCATGATTTCTTCGACACCTTTGGGATTATAGAATGTTGCCATCGCCCCAAATCTCCTTTACTCCATTTATACTGCCAGCAAACGAGTGACTGTTGACGAAAAATATAGAAAAATTCGTTGAAGGCGACTTGTCGATCATAAATATCGCCTTCCATAGCGCCCACCTTTGCAAGCGAGTCCGCTTTCTCATTACCCAGAATTGAACAATGAGAAGGGACCCATACAAAGGTGATGATAAAATAACGTGAAGATAAAGCACTTAGAAGCTCCTGTATTTTCATGAGAAAATACGAGGAGTGCTTTAGCAGCCTCAAGGAGCGAATTGCCTCTATAGAACTGAGACTATCCGTGAAAATGAAATACTGATCCGGTGTAAGTGAGGCAACAATTTCTAGCGTGAAGTGTTTTGCCGCTAATTCAGCGACATATACGGAACAAGGAACCTGAAGTTTACGATTGGCGCTATAAATTTCATTAAATATACCAAAGCCAGTGGACTCCTCTATCAATGATCCGTCAGTGAAGAACGTTTTAGTGGAATCAACTTGGCCAAACTTTGCAGCAAAAATCACAGGAGCAATCATAGGACGATGATGCTCTGGAATTCCAGGAAGCTCCTGCTTCATGGATAAATCAAAATGAACCAAACAGCCGAGGTCGGAGGAGCAAACACGATTGGGAATATTCGGCAAAGGGCTGACATCCTGTGTTATGTACAAATGGTACAAAGTCATGAAGCGAGTTTGGGGATTCAACTCAAGGAGCTTCTCAAAGTTCGATTACCTGAGGGTTCATAACTTCCCAGTAAACACAAAATCGCATATAATAACGGATATGAGTATAACGTGGAGGCGATATGCGTACATTTAGCATGGAGTTAAATGAACGAAAGAACGTATATCGCCTCCACGTTGTACTCTTATGCGCTATCATATGCGATTCTGTGTTGACTGGGTTCACACCTGGTGAGGAGCCGGAGAAATAATTCTGTAAACCGATCCGACAGTGGCAACATGCCAGCCAGCACTTCAAGACTCATTGTATGAGTCGAGTGCATGCAACCTAACGCGATACGAAGACACCGATACTGAATACGTTCCAGTTCAATGAAATGTGACCGAGCCGCTGACTGAAAACAAAAACTACCGTATTCTATGACCGACAAAACCGTTGTCCGGTACAACGTTAGAAGATCTTGTGGATGCGCTCCCCACCAGGTCCCGGTAATTGTGCAGAGAAAGTTTAGAGAAAGTTTTAGAGATATTTAAAGGACATAGAATGAGTTATCGGTGTACCCCAAATTTGAAGCTTCGGTTGTGCAGGGTTATGCTTCCTAGAAAAAACTACCAACTCAGTTTTCTCCGTAGAGAATTCGATACCTAGCTCTAGAGGCCAAGTAGACAAATTGTCTAAGGTATCCTGTAAGGGTCCTTGCAGATCGACCCAATTGGATCCCGTGACAGATACTACGGCGTCATCTTCAAGTTGTCTCAACGTACAGTTGTCACTTAGACAACCGTCAATGTATTTTAAAAATTATACAAAAGGGGGCTTAAACATGATCCCTGGGGGAGACCCATGTAGCTAAATCGGGAAGCTGTAGAGGTTCCATGAGAGAAGCTCATATGTTTCTCTGACAGCAAATTGTACAAAAAATTATTCATTAATGGTGAAAAGCCACAAGCGTGGAGTTTATCTGAAAGAACTTCAACAGATACTGAATCAAAAGCCCCCTTGATATCCAAGAATACAGAAGCCATTTGCTCTTTTTTAGCAAAAGCTTACTGAATATCTGTGGAAAGCAACGCGAGACAGTCGTTCGTTCCCTTACCTCTACGGAAACCATATTGAGTATCTGAAAGCAGGTTGTTCGTCTCAACCCATTTGTCCAGACGGAAGAGGATCATTTTCTCCAACAACTTTCGAACACAAGATAACATCGCGATTCAACATGCGCCTCTTAGCGACGTATGGGAGGTTTTTAAGCAAGTTGAACTTGATCCTATCAGCCCCTGGAGCCGTATTGCCACACGAAAGGAGTGCGAGAGATAGTTCTACCATTGAAAAGGGTTGGCTGATCTCATTGCCACACGAAAGAAGTGCGAGAGATAGTTCTACCATTGAAAAGGGTTGGCTGATCTCATCTATCGGATTTTCGGTTTCGCGAGGAATGATTCATGCAGGCCAGAATCTGGGCAAACTTTTCGCGTGAGCTTGAGGATCCATTGGTTTGAGTACTCTTCGCTCTCGTTGTTCGTAGTTCGGTTACGCAATCTTCGCCCCGTGTTCCAAAGAGTACTCATCGACGTCTCGCGCGATAGCCTGTCCACGAATCTTCGCCAGTATCCGCGTTTCTTGGCCTTGATGAGGCTCTTAAGTTCGCGTTCGAGAGCCGTGTATACTTCGAAGTGCTCAGGTATTCCACGTCTACGAAAAACTTTAAACGCGTCGGACTTTTTACGGTAAACCTCGGTGCATTGCTGATCCCACCATGGGGAAGGAGGTTTCCTGTGAAATGACGTTCCTGGAACAGGTCGTGTTTGAGCTTGATGCGCGCTTTCCAAAATCAGGTTGGAGAGGAAGTTATATTCTTCCAGCGGAGGAAGCCCTTCTACCGTCGTTACGGCTTCATTTATTGCTGCCCTAAACCTTGTCCAATCGATGTGACGGGTAAGATCATACGCGACGTTGATAGATTCCGACGGATTGAACCCGGTGGCAATCGAAATTTTTTTTGGCAAATGATCACTACTGTGGGGATCTAATCTAATCTACTGCCAACTGAGGATGAACCAGCCAAACGAGTTACTTATCCATTGTTAAGTACTGTCATATTGAAGTTATCACAGAGGTCATATATCAAGAAAGACCGGTTGTCATCGTACAGTTCTCCCCAGCCTGTACCGTGAGAGTTAAAATCTCCCATGACCAACCGCGGAGCAGGAAGAACCGAACAAATATCTGAAAGTTGTTTTTGGTTTATTGAGGCTCTAGGAGGAATATACACAAAAGCAATGCAAAGGCTTTTATTTTTAATAACAGCCTGACATGCGACAACTTCAATACCTGGAATTGGAGGAAAATTCACTCTATAGAAGAAGTAAAGACTGTATTCGATGAAATTTGGACACACAAAATAGGTCACCAAAAAATTTCCTTGAGCCCGATTCTTTTCAAACTTTCTGGAAATAAAGTACTACTAAATGGTTATGTTTTGACATCATTGGTTTATTGAACCTCTTCTCCCAACCCAAATGCCCGCACCTTTGCCTTGACCCCTTTCATCACATTTTGGGCAATGATAGGACCGACTTGCTTACTTACTTTTAACCACACTTTCTTTAGTTCAAGTTCATTTTCTATCAGTTTTGGTGTATTAACGAGCTTTGCCTTCATGATTGCCCAAAATTTTTCAATTGGACGAAGTTCCGGAGTGTTTGGAGGGTTGACGTCTTTTGGTACAAAAACTACATTATTATCTTTGTACCAGTCTAAGACGGGCCGGGCATAGTGGCAAGATGCCAAATCCGGCAAAACAGTGTCGGGCCATCGTGAGATCTCAAGAAGGGCAGAAGTCGTTTTTGGAGGCATTCGTCCTTGTAGATTTGTCCATTGACGGTCCCAGAGGTGATGAAGGGCTGCCTCATTTTACCACATCCGCAGATCGCTTGCCAGACAAGGAATTTTTTGGCGAATTTCGACAGTTTCTTCTTCCTTACACTCTCCGGAACGGCCAACTTAGAGGTGGCGACGTAGTGTTCCTGTCCTGGCATTTTTTTGGTGTCGGCTTTAATGTAGGTCTCATCGTCCATCACAATACAGAACGGTTTTGTGAGCCACTCCCTGTACAGTTTTCTTGCACGAGTTTTGGCCACCGAGTTCTGTTTATCGCTCCGGTTCGGTGCCTTCTGGACCTTGTACACATGTAATCCAGAACGTTTCATTGTTTTCTGCACAAAACAAACTGAAACTTTCGCCTTTTTCGCAACATCCCTGATCGAAATGTTGGGATAACGCTTAAATTGGTTCAATACCATCCTGACCTTCTCCGGATTTGATGTGCCACGTTTTTTGCCACTACCATTTTTTCGCTTGGTTGTCTTACGGTCCTTGAACGTTGTGATCACATGAGATACGGTTGAATGTGCGATTCCGAGCTGTTTTCCGATCCATCGATGAGAAGCGTTTGGGTTTTCGAAGTGAGTGTCCAAAATTTGTTGGCACACTATTTCTTCATTCGAAGCCATCACTTTCACGAAACTCATTACCATCATTTTCACGAAACTCATTACACAATTGACACAACACAATGAAATACATTCAGATAAAATTTCAATAATTTTTACCCACACGCTAAAAAGTTACGAACAATTGCGTGTGTCCAAATTTCATCGAATACAGTCTTTAGCACTTTTTGATCCCCAAAATTACTCCTCCTCCACGTGAATCCTCACGATCAAGACGAATAATATTGAAATCATGAAAAGGAAGATCGATTTCGGAAGAGAGCCATGTTTCACAAAGAGCGAATGCATCACAACCGGTATTGTGTGTGTATCCAATCTTACACCCATCGGCCGGCAATGGTATTATGGAAGAAATCTGTTTACAACAATCCTACAAGTGACCATTGCAAGCAGCTTTAATCCGGGAGCTAGAAAGTGATAGCTCTACTGCAGATCCAGCAACCCATTTCAGAATGTCTGGAGAGTCACGCCCATTCCGAGGTTACTTTCACATACAATAAGCCCCGCATGTAAACATTACCGATATCATTTGGATAAGGGCACTGCAACACACTTCCAGATTTGGAAATTTTAAATTTCCAAACCAGGCACGTATTTAGTATTATTGGAAAATAAGAATATTTTTAAATAGTTATAATCAGATAGATCTCACCCATGTCTGCCTCCTTAATCACACTATCTTGTTCATTCGTAAAAATAAAAATTTTCGACGTTGATTCGTAATTAATTTTATGCCCTCGCGATTAAATATGCACAAAAATTAACGTTGCTAAACCACCCGTTAGATATGCAACTTACATAACAAAACTCTGTACACCCCGTGGTAAATGCACCTAAAATTGTGTGCAAGCTTTTCACCCGCCAATGCGCGTTGTTTTCGTTTGCTACTTCTGACCAGCAAATGGCCGTTCTCTACATTGCCAATAATGCAAATCCCCGCTATGAGGCGACTCTATATCGAGATTAAAAACTGCTAATAATCATCGATTCACTCGCGACATAGCGGAAAAACACTCTAATCTCACTGAAAAATAAATAAAAATTAGATATGTATCAATATCCTACTAGTCCTGGAAGAGCTGAAAACAGAATAGATCATTCCAAATATCAAAGATAAATTGCAATAAAAGATATTATTTGATCAGACATGTTGCAATATTTTTTCTTTATACTGTTCTAGTAACATTTCAAAGATAGCAATTTGAGTGATCGAAGAGTCCGGTTTGATGATTTCCGAAATAAATGGCTTATCTTACCATAATGCCACTAAACACAATATAATCCTACATTGCTTATAAGCACATGCCAGTCTTTTATGAATATAGTAGTTGAAGTTCAGAAGTGCAATTTTAAATTAAATGTTATGCTGAAATGCTGAAAAGCAAATTGAGACTTTGTTACCTGTCATGTTTCTCCAGGTTTTTACATAGTTTTGGAATGCAAAGATAATTCCAAAGCGTACTTAGTGAAATTATTAATAAAATGAGAATGAAAAATATACAATATGATTTATAGGTGTACATGATCTTCAGTCGCACCCCATCACTTCGCTATTGTCAGATTGACAACATTGCCCAGGCTACGCCAACCAGCGTCTCCATGTTTCAGCTGGCAGTGTTTTGTGATCATATGACTCGTGGAGGCGTGAGGTAGGAACTTGTGAGGACGAGAGGTCGGTCGCACCCTCCTTCGAAACTGTCAACTCACCATTTGAAGCCCGAATGCATCACAACCGGTATTGTGAGCTAAAAATTTAAAAGATTCCAATTTATGAAAAAGACATTGACAATTCCACACTGTAGAACAGTGATCAAATCCCCGACCTCATTTGGAAAATTATCCATCGAAAGAAATGATTGTTGCAAGGAGGGGCCACTTTAATCTTAATTGCTTCAAAAAAGTCTCCACTGTGGGAAGCATTACCAAAACAATGCTTTTGAGAGGGTCAGAAATTTCGAGGTACTTGAAGATACCTTCGGCAATGTCATCAAATGAAAATAGCCCACTTGAGGAGGGGGCTTCTGTTCTTAAAATAGGGGCGTCAGGGGTTTTGGATGTCCCCGGAAGAGATGGAAAGTCCTGGGAGTAGTTAGTGCTACGAAAACCAGGAGGAATTGGATTTTCCTTCTTTCCATCTTTCCTTGAAATGGGCAAACTGGTTTTGGAACGCGTCTTCGTTTTCGTGAAGCACCTTCCGGAAAACTGACTGATGTTCCCTCTTCAACCAAATCAAAGTCAGACTGGTCATCTGACAGAGGAACAAAGGGATTTATATTGGCATTGGGTGATGGTGAGGCTTTTTTCACCATTTCAGCGAAAGATTGCCTGGAACGCTGTCTTAGCGAGCGTTCTAATTTTCCCCCGCGTTGTTTGTACGCCGGGCACGACGAGAGAGCATGAGGAGGAGAACTCTTACAGAAAGCGCATTTTGGTGTGCTGTCTGCGCAGGCGCCATCCTCATGTTTCTCCCCGCAGTTGGAGCACCGTGCCTTATTGCCGCAATGGGAGGTCGTATGTCCCATCTGCTGGAATTTCGGGCAGATCATGACCCGAGGTACGAACAACCGCACAGGTAGCCGAAGTTTTCCCAACTCGACGTATTGAGGAAGGGCTGAGCCAGAGAAGGTCACCCGAAACGAATCTGATGGTGTAAACTTTTTTCACCCTTATTGGTCGATACTGTGCCTAGTTGGCGCACATCCAGTATCTTAACTGGAGACAGCAGATTCTTAGATCGACCAACCCCCATCTTCAGCAGGATCTCAGGGTTCACACTCGTTTCGGTGACCACACCTTCGATTTCAATACCCCGAGCTGGGATATACACCCGATACTCGAGTGTAAAAAACTGAGAGACAGCAATCTCATTTGCCTGCTTAAGGACACAACGACCCGAAGTTTATTCGGTATTACTTTTATTATCTCGGTCACGGCCGAGAATCGTTTTGTCAGATAATTACTGATCTGATAAACGTTCAGAGGTTTCGTTTTGGGCTGAAAATAAACAACCCATGGACCAGCTGAATCATCTGGATAGGCCCGTGACATTTTGAGAAACCTCATTATTTGGCGGCATGGATGAATCATCTTCCGACAAATCATCCATGTCGCACCCGTGGGAGCTTATGATGCCTCAACCACTAACGCAATTATCTACAATCAATCACAGATAAACAAACTAAACCTAAGCACACTCTCTTACACACTCTCACACACTCGCACACACTCGCACACACAATAAAATTACAATGAATTCAGGAGAAACAAAAACTTATCTTATATGTATTACTGATCTGCTGCAGCCGGTCAACGAATGTGCTGCTGCTGCCGAGCGACGATGTGTAACCCCGTGTACCGGCTAGACGTGGAGCTCAGCGGTGATGATAATGATGACGATGATGATGATGATACTGGTCGGTGGTGGTGGACTGCTGGTGTGCGTGCCGTATAGATGCGGAGCAATATGGTTTTTAGATCGTGGCAATATTGCTAATTGCACTCTATGACGTTGTTGCACTTCTCAACACACAACGTTTTCTTGAATCGCCTAGTAAAAACTTCCAAAGCAACGGAGAGCGGACCGAACGAACTGCACCGTTCGCTTGTTCACTGGGCAATGACCAAATTCCTCCACTTGATGTGGTAGATTTTGTGGGTTTTTGCAAAAAGAAAAATAAACCCTTTATTATTGGATGTGATGCTAATGCCCATCACACAGTTTGGAACAGTAGTGATGTTAATAATAGAGGTGAATGCCTCATAGAATATATATTAAGCAATAATATAGATATTTGTTGAACCAACCTTTTTAAATTCAATTAGAGAGGTCTTAGGTCTGACTCTCTGTAGTGCTAATATATCAGAAACTATTAACAACTGGCATGTATCAAATGAAACTTCATTGTCTGGCCACCGACACATATTGTTTCAATATCAAGCAGCCAAACTATCAACAGATGTTTATCGTAATCCTAAAAAAACAAACTAGGATCTATATTACAGAAATCTTGAAAGTATAAATCAACTTCCTGAGGGGAATTTTAATACAATCCAGGAACTTAAGGAAGCTTCCGTAAACTTATCACAGTCAATTTTACAGGCTTTTCAGGTGAGCTGTCCAGCTACCTTACGTTCCACTAGTAGAGACGTATCTTGGTGGAATAAACGCTTAGAAACGCTTAGGAAAAAGACTAGAAAATTATTTTATAGAGCAAAGAGAACCATGAAATGGGATCAATACAAAATTGCTCTAACAGTATTCAACGAAATACGAAAATCTAAACGATGGACACACGATTGGACACACATGGAGACGTACATGTGAAAACATTGAAAACAGTCCTGTGGTTGCAAGACTGCAAAAAGTCCTCTCGAGAGATCATACTAATGGCTTAGGAACTGTTAAAAAAGAAAATGACTGCCTTACTTCTAACGGCTTTGAAACTTTGGAAGTCATGATGCAGACACATTTGCCTTGTTCAGTAGTAATCGAAAACAATGATATAAACATATCACAGTGTGTTGCGTGCGCCCCTCGTGCGACGCCGCACCTACATATCCGTTACGTTGATGCAGGAGAGTGAAGCAGGTAGCGATACAACGGACAGGAAGAGCTGTCAACTGGTCCATCAGTGTCATCGAGAGAATAAAAAGTAATAAGGTGCATTGAATTTTCAACCCAATAAGAAAATTAGGTTAGTTAGTTCACAGTGTTATTAGTTTACTTAGTTTTCGGATTTATCGAGGAGTTATTGGACTAGAGGTAACGAATTTTGCAATATTTATTGGAATTTATAAAATTACAACCGAAATTTAGGTTCTTGTAGACAGCACAATCATATACGTTACTGTCCCGGCAAAGTCCCGACCGAGCAACGAAATCTCGAAACACAAACGTAAGTTAAACTTAAATCAATGGAAGATGCAAAATTTACCATGTATCTTTGTAGGATATTTTTAACCGTTCAGCCACGGTCTAATAAACGCGTTAAATTTACGGAAAAGCGTTTCCTTCGTTGCATAAGCAACACAGTGCTCTAGAGATGAATAAATACATCAGAGGAATGAAATTAACATGGGAAGTAACCTCGAAAGCTTTCCAACATGTTTGAATAATTCAATAAACATAGCTGATAAGATATTTTCCAGACCGAAAGCAGAGTGGGCAATTCATTCATTTGATCCATTCAAATAGCCTGGTAAAGATGGAATACATCCAGCCTTCTCACAAAAAAAGTAATGGATTAAAGGGTGTCCACAGTTAAATTGCATCACTTTAAACTCATCCTCAACAACAAGTCTCTCAACCGATTGTCATGAAATACTCAGGGAATAAAATAAAATGTATAATCTTGGTTTAAGTATTTTTATTTCACTGTATTTCTTTACCAAATCCAAAAGCCCGAACTTTCTTCTTAATACCACGCATAAGATTTTGTACAACGCTTGAACCGACATTTTTCCGCTTTCAACCATGACTTGAACATTTCCTGTTCTTTAGTGACAACTTTAGGATGCTTACGAAGTTCGTGCTTCATTATAGCCCAATATTTTTCAATTGGCCGCAACTCATGGGAGAGTTTGGGGGATTAGGATCCTTTGGCACGAAATTGACACCATTCGTCTTGTACCACTCCAGAACATCCTTGGAGTAGTGATAAGAGGCTAGGTCCGGCCAAAAAATTGTAGAAACGTTGTTCATTCATGTATACTTGACCATTTACAGTTGAAGTTGTCACGAAAGACTTACTCCGTTTACCACACGAACAAATCCCCTGCCAAATCATGAATTTCTTGGGGAACTTTGACACTTGCTGTTTCCTGAGAGACTGTGGAACATCGAACTTGTCTTTCGCAGTCACATACTGGTTGCCGGGAATTTGTTTAAAGTCCGCTTTTACGTGTGTTTCATCGTCTATGATGCAGCAGTGTGGTTTCGTCAACATTTGTGTGTACAGCTTACGCGCACGTGTATTAGCTGTCCTATTCTGGTTTTAATTGCGGTTTGGAGCTTTCTGAACTTTGAATGAACGGAGCCCGGCTCGTTTCTTGGCTTTCTGCACAAAACCTTTGGTCAAGTGCAGCTTTTTCGCGACATCCCGAACGGAACAATTGGGTTTGCGTTTAAAGGCAGCAACCACTCGCTTGTGATCCTTCACACAGTACGGAACACTTTTTCTACCACTGAACTTCTTCCGATCGACAGTTAAACGTCCCCCAAAACGTTTTATGACACGAGACACTGTAGACTGGTGAATTTTCAACATCTTTCCGATGGCTCGGTGCGAAAGAAGTGGGTTGTTGAGGTGCGTGTGCAAAATGTTCTCGCGCACTTGCTGTTCCTTCGACTCCATTTTCAAAACTATGACATTTCATAATAAAAAATCAGTGGGGTTGTGTTTAACACACGACCGGTTGACGTAGACTACGTTAACCCGTTTGATTAGTTTCGTAGTGTACTGTTCTAATGGGTAGTTAGAATAAATAAGTGAGAAAGTATGTTAGAACATGCTATGATTCGCTTCTTAGAAATTATTTTGCAGCAGTGGAAAGGGAAATTTGGTTTGAATGTTAGTATGATGACAGGGCAACAATTGTGCTGACTGTAGTGATTGTGTTGATACGATCGACCAGCTGGAGACCATTATCCATATCGCGTAATCTCGAAAATCTATCGATAAATGATAAAGCTTTAAGAGTTCAGACTGTTTCAGTTATTTTGAAATGTTGATTTGACCTCTACCCTTGCCGTATGGCCTAGTCTGATCAAAATAGCGTTGATGTTTGTCCTCAAAGATCGTTAGATCAGCATTAGATAGTAAGTATGTTAGCAAAAATCTATTGTATATTCTTTAGAAAGCATTTGAAAAGTATTTGCCCTTTGTCAAGTTGGTTGACCACTTAATTTTATTTCCCACCTCGAGTTTAAGGCCCTTCTCTAGCTTTCCGACTAGTAGTTAGCAACGCATTACCTCTGGTTGCTTCCAGTTTCGACCGATAACCTCGAGTTCACTCGGCATCGGTGCATGGTCAATTCGGAGGATTTTTCGAATGTTCGATCTTAACGCGTTTCCGAAATTTGCGCAAACGGTTGGCATCAAAACGAATAGGCATTGCACTTATTCACACTTTCACAGTTTCACAGCTAATTTCTTCCTAGAAGTAAAACTCTATCCAACGCGAATCGTTAACACAACAGAATAACTATTCATAACAGTATTCATTGAATTGTGCATGTTCGAGAATCAAAACCTTGTCCGTGATAGGGAATTTCTTGAAACATGCCAGAACGCAATATTCTTTATAATTTTCATACACCGATTGATGAATATGTATGCGAAATATATTAATCTTTTATTTGTAGAACTTTATATACCTGAGTAAATAGAATGGCAATCATATAAATTTCTTGATTAGAGCAGTCTCAAAAATAAATCAATCAAGAAACAATCGAATTCTTAGCGTCCGGTGTTTCGATTTTTCGTGACGGTAGCCATTTGTGAATTGTACAAAATGCTCAAGGTATGCAACAAAGAGAAAACTAATATTGTTTTAGCCACCGCTGTCAGCCAATCGGTAAGAACCAAACATTCAAATCAAACAAACTCTCTCAAAATTAAATTGGTCGTCCTGAAAAGGACGGATTTGAAATGGTCCGCATTTGAATTAAAACCCTCTCTGCGCCTTACCAAAAGATGTCTACCAAATATCACACACACATAAGCAACTGATTTCACTCCTCGTGGTTGCACCCACCGGCTGGCTACAAAGATTATTTGCCCAAGCAACCGACCGCCTAGCACACCACAGCATAATGTGTGGCTGCCTAGCAACGGTTGCCTAGCCAACGCTGCCAAAGTAAGAACAGACTGCAGTGCAATCAGCTACCTGACCAATTGGGTAGGTCGCCAGTGCACTTGCCACAGCCAGCTGCCAAATCCAAATTGGCGTCTTGCCGCTCCGCTGAATGAAGCTAGTGCTCCCTCCAGCGTACATGCTATCGCCCGGAGCCAGCTGCCAATTCATACTGGCTCGATGCTCCGCACAGCTCCAGTACTGCAACACTAATAAGAAAATTTGCGGAGGTGTACCCGTTTTATATCGTTCACTGCTGCATATGAGACCTCCCTTGCTTACATTTGAAATCTGTGATAGTAAAATTGAGTGCATTTAGTAAATTTACTCTGAAAAATCGGCATTATTAGACATCACTTCATATTTTGGTTATTTTCAATAGCTTTAAATTGTTAACGGATATTGTTTGATAGTTGAATTGATACGCGAGAAAATTTCCAATCGATTGATGTAAACATCTTGAAAACCTATTGAGCATTTATTAAGTTATTAGCGTTTAATTTGTAACGATATTTCGTGACGGTCGCTTATTTTTAGATTTTCAATTGACACCCTACCCTTCCCGTAAGACGTAGTCTACGTCAAAAAAACTCACGCAGTGTAAACAATACATGCTGGGGTCATTTCACCCAAAATTTCGTTGAAATCAACCCAAATGGCGAAATGTTACAGCTTATTGCAAGTGATGCAATTTAACTGTGGACACCCTTTATTAACATCATGTCTTACGAATATGTCATAAGCAAGTTTAATACTTGGCTATTTTCCAACATCATGGCGTCAAGTGCGTGTTGTTTTTATTCCGAAGGCTAACAAAAAAGATAAGACGTCTCCTAAATCATTCCGACCTATTGTAAAAGCTTATTGATCATCATATTAAAACAATTTATTTAAAAAATAGTCCTCCAAACAAATGTCAGTTTGCATATCAAAATGGGAAATCAACTGTAACAGCATTACATACACTCGTTTTTAAAATAGAAAAAAATATGAAGCAAAAGAGATTTTGCTTGCATCTTTCCTTGATATAGAAGGAGCAACGCGTCGCACAAATCTATGACGAGAACACTGTTAAAACATGGATTTGACACATGTATCGTAAAATGGATTAATAAAATGCTATTGCAACCAGAAGTATCAGCAGAGCTCGGTAGTGTGTCTATATCTGTGAAAGTAGTAAAGGGTGTCCACAAGGAAGCGTTCTATTGCCTCTTCTCTGGTCATTAGTGGTAGATGGCCTATTGACAAATCTAGAATCACAAGGATTTGGAGTTATAGGATTTGCTGATGACATTGTTATTATAGTTCGAGAAAAATATGATAGTGTCATTACTGAGAGAATGCAATATACTTTAAATTGTGCGATTAAATGGTGTAAGGATGGAGGGTTGGGAATTAACCCCCAGAAAACAAACCTAGTTCCATTTACCAAAAGAAGAAAATTCAAAATACATGGCCTTCATATGAAAGGAACTTTAATGACGCTTTCATCTGAGGTTAAATATTTGGGTGTTTTTTTTTGGATTGCAAACTAAATTGGAATTCACATTTAATACAGATCTAAGATAAAGCAACAAATGCACTATATATAAGTAAAAGAACTTTTGGTAATAAATGCGGATTGCGACCAGCAATGATCCACTGGATATACACAGCAATTGTAAGACCCAGAATTACATATGCTTCCTTAGTATGGTGGCCAAAAACTAAAGAAAAATGTGCCATTAAGAAGCTAAAAAAACTTCAAATAATGGGTTTTGTCCACAGGGGGGGTGGGGTGATCATTTTTTTTTTTTTTTTTTTTTTGGGTTTTGTTTTTTTTTTTTTTTTTGTTTTGGGGTGGGGGGGTGGGTAAAAAACTATAAGGGACAGCCCAATGGGGTTGTACGCAAAGTTGACGTAGGACTACGTAGCAATGTGTAATGAATTTTATTATTATTATTTTTAATTGCCTGTATTAGAATAGAGGCTGCATTGATCGATTGGATCAAGAAGCCTTGCCGAAAATCAGTGTATAACACAGGACCGGTTTATGTAGACAAAGTTAAACCGTTTGATGCATTGTCTGGTTCAACATGGTAGGTTAGTTTCGTTCGTTTCATAGAGCAACATTGAAACGTAGGTGCTGTTCTAATGGGACGTTGGATCGGCATCGATAAGTAAGTATGTTTGAAAATTGTATGATTTGCTCTTTACAAATATTTTGGCGGTGCTAGACTTCATTTTCATGTTGGTATGACGAAAGGGCAACGGCTGTGCTGGCAGTGGTGATTGTGTTGATATGTTTTACTTTATGCATTTTTGCTTTAATGTGACAAATAATAATGTTGCCATTCCAGTGATTGAAAACTATTTAGAATACTACTACAGAATTGAAATAGCGCAGAAGGTGGAGCCTATGAAACATAATTTAAGCTCGACAATGGTAATAAACAAAAAAACCTTGGGCTTCAGTAAAACAAATTATTGTCGGTTTTCAAAAAGGTATTCATGAACAAGGTTTGGAACCATAAACTCTAAGCTTACTAGATTGGTGTTCTTACCACTCGACCATTTCATCATGTGGGAAATGAAACAATTAGAATCCCCTCATTATCATAATTTGAACCAGTGCCAATGTGATAGGTGTAGTTACTAATTTTAGCATAAGAGAATTCAGGAGTAGGAAAGTAAGAGTTTAAATTACAAGAATTTGCTATACGTTGATGATCGGTCAATTACACTTCAGTTTTTGCTGGTTCGATCGTACAAGGAATAGGCTACACCAATATTATTTTTTTCATCATACTGGCATAACTGAATAAGGTTCCTGAATGTCTCAGTGGTAAACATGCATGTGATATAAATAGAAATTTGATAGATTTTAGTCTTATTTACAAGTACACAAACGGTCATTCGACGTCCAATACGACACAAACAAGACATACCTGACTAGTTGTGTTGGCAGTTGACATTTTATGAATATGTTTGTTTCTTAAAATATGGAAGACTTGTGTTGCTACATTTATACAACATAATATGCAAACACGCAAGATGTCAGATGTAAACAAACATGTCCTAACTCAAAACATCAAACATATATATGACATCATGGGAGATGAACCAGCCCGAGGCTGAAAATCTCGATAATACAGACAAAAAAAAAAAAAAAAAAAAAAATATGACATCATAAGTTAATCTTGATTCGAATCGCATGAAAAGTACATCTACATGACTAAACTACACACTACCAAAATGTCATGTAAATTTCTGTCCCCTGAGACCGACACATGCAAGCGTCCTTTAGCACACAAGAATGAGTTGAAAGAGATGAGAAAATAAATTCAATCAAACACATCTTTTGTCGAATTGCGTATTTATCAGTTTGAGGAGACATAATTTTACACGAAATCTTTCTTTACGTTCCCCGACTTTCTATAAACAGGAATTATGTCTCGTGTAAAATTCATAATTTCTAAGTGTGTAGTCAAATTGCACTTTTATAAATCTACAGCACGACACATGGGAAATATAACTTTTATTTTTATGTTTTTGGTGCTACTTGGATGGAGACCATTATCCTTATCGCGTTATAGATTGTTGAAAGTCTGTTTGGGAATTCAAAGTCAGTTATTAACGATATTTTTGAACATTGACATGACAGTTCCAACTGATTGAAGCAACAATCTCAAAAATCTATCGAGAAATGATGAAGTTATTAGCATTCAAAATGTTTCAAATATTCGTGATGGTCGCTATTTTTCAAATTTTCATTTGACCTCTACCCTAGCCGATGGACGTAGTCTAGGTCAAAATAGCGTGGGTGTTCGACGACAAGCATTAGAAAGTAAGTTTGTGAGAAAACTATATTGTACACTCTTTAGAATGCATTTGGTGGCTCTGAAAAGGGCCGAGTGGTTTGAATGATGATACGGACACGGTCGAATTTGCTACAATGGTTGAGAGGGTCCTAATCTTTATGGCATAAAATATAGTTGAGAACCTGTCGAAATATGTATTTTATATACAAGTACATTTCTTTTGTAGGTTTCTTTAAAGAATATGTAACTGTATAAAAATGATTATGTTAGTTGGTCATCAATTTTAACGATATTTGCAAAAGGCAAATAAACTTTAAAGGACCCTGAGTTATTGTCTTTACCGAAACATGATTTTAAGAAATATTTGGTATTTATCGAACAGAAATTTTGCGAAAATCAGGATCAGCCAGGATTTACGAACTAGGTAGGTGTCATGCGGATACAATGAGCAAACTCTTATAATAATTCAGGTTAACACTCTTTCAAAATCAGAATAGTAGCCCTGAAGAGATCTTGTTGTGTGAAATACATCATATAATAGTTATTGACATTCTGTCGAAATTTGGGAGCCAGGGCGCTAAACACAGATGGTTCTACCCCGAAAAATACCGTTCTGCCTGTATAGACATAAGATTGCGGATTTTTAACACCCAACGTTGCGTCTTATCTACATCATCTACATATATATCGATATCATATTCAAACATAAAAATATCATCATCAAATACATTTATCTCATCTACATATATATATATAATCTACAAATATATCAATATCATGACCATATTCATCTATATATTTATATATGTCATCTAGCTGTATTTCGAAATCATCTTCATGTATATCTATCTATACATATACATGTACATCATATCGCGATATGACTACCAACTAGTTCATACTTGTTTCCCTCCAAATTTGATAAATTTGCCACGAGCTTGGCATAGCACACGACTGCATTAAAAATGGCTATCTAGCCAGCCACTCGCTAGCGACAGCCGCTGAGCCATCATTCTGGCTGGATGCTCGCCCGCGTACCATCCTGCTCGCCCGCGTACTTGCAACCGCCAGCTGCCAGAGCAGTACTGGCCCATTGCCTCTCTGCACAGCCCCATGGCTGCCGAGCGAATGAAGAAAATTTGAAGGTGTCCCCTTTTTTTATCGTGCACTGCTGCATGTGAGACGTTCCTTACTTAAATTTTAAGTCTGTGATAGGAAAGTACTGTGCATTTAGTAAATTTACTCTGAAAATCAGCATTATAAGACATCACCTAATATTTGCGTTAATTTCAATAGTTGAATGTTATAAATCAATAGTTTTAAAAATTGAAATCAAAGGGTAGAAAATGTCCCGATCGATTGGTGCAAACATTTTGGAAATCAATCGTGGAATGACTTAGTTATTAACGTTCAAAACCTATATATTTTTCGTGACGCTCCAAATTTTCGCAATTCGAACGTGTACCCCAGTATTGAAAACACAGACGTAGTCCTACGTCAAAACGAAAGGATGAGTTATGTCAGTGCCATAACTGCAAAGTTGACGTAGGACTGCTTGTTGATGTGAAGAAATTGATGTCATCGAATTCATGAATTTCTACTATATTTTATTCAGTCTAAAGAACCATGACACCCTGTGCTGTTGGTGTGTGAGGCTCCGGTTCTTCTTCCGCTATTGGTTCTTCACGAAAATTTATAGAAACTGCAGTTCGCCTCGAATTGACTGTTAATGATATTTTGTTTGTTAAATCGTCGCCAACATTAGATTGGCTTTCATAGTCATTTGCTCTTGAACAAAAGGTCACAAATACAAATTAAGCACTCTTTAAGGAAGAAGAGCTTTATTTCTATCCGCTGATATATTCAATTTGAAGGAATTGTATAAAACTTCCGATAAATTAGCAGACAAAGTGTTTGTTTACAAAAGCAGATTCTTCCTAATCAAATGTTGGAACTAAAATGTCCAACGAGCTTGTAAGTGTGAAATGGATCCTGTGTTTACGGAGGGAACATGGTTCGCGATTGAAATGTTCTTATCAGTTTTCTTGGCTGCAGGACAGCCTGAGTGTTTGGCGGCACGTGATACTACGATAAAAATAGGCATTTACACCGTTTCTAACTCGAGATTGTACAGACTGAAGATTGAACATATACCCAAAAGATGAAAAGGTGGTAAAAAATGCAATTGCAGTTTATACTATGATATCTTGAGAAATCCGCATGATTCAGAAAAGGCAATTTCGCCCATTTTGATTCACAAAGCGTTTTATGGTACAAATGAAGCCATGCAAATTTGTGCAAGCGACTGGCAAGCAAAAATAGCTCGAAACAATTTTATCGCTGTAGGCTCCATATTCAATCATCACCAACATACACCAACAATATAGAATATGGATGAGTCGATATCACGAAATGCCGCAACGCTATTGGCCACTGTTGTATTGCCGCCGTCAAGTGTTCTATGTTTGTTCTCACTGATCATCGACAAAGCGTTTTATGAAATAAACAATGCCATGCCATGCAAGTTTGTTAGCGACAGGTTGCACATAGCTTGGTGGAAAATATGTCCATTTGCTTCATTGCTGCACCCTGAATTCCACGCCAAGTGAACTAACTGTTGGGTTTCTATTCCCACATTCTTACCTTGTCAAAGTGGCTAATTGGTTGCCATCAAGAGCCGCCGCGCTAGCGGTCCTGGTCTGCATCTCGATCTAGATGTGCACATTTTATTTTTGTGAGCCATCTGACTTTCGAACACTCATCTCTTACTCATCAACTAAATATCACTGCGAACAATCTCACGCACACGTTCAATTTTTCATTGCGAATTGCTGTTGCTGTTTTGCCCACAGCTAATGTTAGATTTTTCATCCAACTTACGATCAATAGCATAAATGGAACAAAATTAAGCGAAATTGTACAACAATCTTACTTTTTAAGTTTGGGTGTAGAGCGAATTACGAAGAACTTAACCTAACACCAAGTAGACCAGTTTAGACATTTTCGTTTTGCAAAAAGTTCCACAGGCTGGAGCGGGAATCGAACCCTCAACTTCATGACAACATCCGCTTGAACGACGGGCGACGCTGCTAACCACTTGACCACGAAGATGATGTGGGCGATTGATTTGGCCATTTTCTCCGGGACGCAGCAGTTTAAGCAACGCCATGTTGAGCCGGTGCGTGGTAATGAACATTTCGATGAGCTCAAGAGAAATTTCAATCAAACATACGCTTTAATCGGTAAATTGATTTGGTCGTCCTGAAAAGGACAGATTTTAGTTGTTTACGGAGGGATGATTTACGTCAGCGTCGATGTCGGGCTTCTTCCGCTTGCCTCGTCTAGCGGACGTGCCAGCCACGTCAGGCGCCACATCAGCGTCTACTCGATTTCCAGCATCAGGGCCAAAAACTCGGAACATCTCGGAAAAGCGCTTTTTTATCACGAGAGCGGGATACACACGTCTGAACGTGTCGATGATTCAATAACGAATGATTACTATTCTTCTTCTTTATTGTTTTAACGGGAATGCCAGGCCTGTTTTATATGATGGCATATATCATAACATGACAAGAAGGGGGTTCTCAACGAAGGCAATGCAAATCAAATTTGACAAAAGGGGACGGGCCTCAGTTGTTACGCCAGACAGCAGCGTGGAAATAAAACCATTAGTTTTCATTAGAGCGACAGGGGTTTCGGAGGTTAAATTCGCATCTTTTCTACTCAGGCAACAGAAAAACGGCCCCTGTCAGGGCCACAGAACCCTATCCCTAGAGAGTTGAGATTTAGACACACTTGCTTCTGAAACTGCATAACAATAGTAACAATACAAACAATAGTTTGTAAATATTGGCCAGAAAAATTATAACTCACATTTTAAAACTACCTGCAACTAACCTAATCTATTATCTGCACCTAATCCACTATGAACCTATGTACAACTAGAACTACAATGAAGCTAACCTACCCCCTACACTGAATATGTGAAACACATAATTGGTCTGCCGTGCTGCAGTTCCGCTCAAATTAAATGTTAATATTTCGTTTGTTGAATGTACAACGTGCTTGCTAGTTTTAACATGGCAAATAGAGATTTATATACGGATACTAATAAAAAATGTTGCTCATTTTCTCCAGAACGTGGCTTTTCAAGCAACGCCATGTTGAGTTCAATGAGCTCAAGAGAAATTTCAATCAAACATACTCTTTAGTTGGCAAATTTATTTGTTCGTCCTGAAAATACAGCGTTTTAGTTGTTAACGGAGGGAACATGGTTCGCGATTGAAATTTTCTTCTCGGTCTTCCTGGGCAGCAGGATGGCCTGAGTGTTTGGCAGCACGTAATACAACGATAAAAATTGACATTTGCAACGTCTTTCACTCGAGAGTGTACACACTGAACATTGACCATAGAGCGAATTACAACGAACAACTTAACCTAACACCCAGTGGATTAAACTGGACATTTTCGCTTTGCAAAAAAGTTCCACCGGCTGGAGCGGGAATCGAACCCTCACTTCATGGCAATGAACGACGGGCGACGCCGCTAACCACTTGACCACGAAGATGATGTGGGCGATTGATTTGGCCATTTTCTCCGAGACGCGGCTTTTTCAACGCCATATTGAGCCGGTGCGTGGTAATGAAAATTTTTCTTTAGTTGGCAACTTGATTTGATCGTCCTGAAAAGGACGGATTTTAGTTGATAACATGGTTCGCGATTGAAATTTTCTTCCATCTTCTTGGGCTGCAGGACACCACTCTGTGAAATAGTCACACCGGAGAAAAGTTTGTTCAGCTACTCGTCGTTGCGGATGGCTAGCTGCAGGTGACGTGGGATGATTCTGGTCTTCTTGTTTTCACGGGTGGCGTTTTCTACCACCGTGCTCCGCAGACAAGTCTGTCGCATACGAATGCACAGCGAGAACTGATGATTGGTCGGTCGTCCCCACATGTTTGAAATTCGCTGGCACGGTAACTGTGGCAGTATGAACCAATCAGAGCGTGGCGCAAATATGATGTCTTTTTCGACCAATATCTATGTGCGTTTAGACATGTTTCTTTTAAGTACATTTTAATTAGTTCAAACAAATGTGATGAATAAAGTTTGCAACAGGGATTCAACGTTGATGTTTTACCTTGCGAATGAAATACTTATCGTAAAATGTCTGTGGGCCAGAGAGGAGATATTATCGTTCAAAGTCTCCAAACCCGCGTAACGCTTGCGATTTCCGAAATTTTAGAACGGCGCCCCTATACAGGAATAGAAAAGAGAGACGTAAGTCCTACGTCAACAACTCGTACAAGCAGTGAACTGAAGATCAATTATGCTATTTTGTACATAATCTAGACGGAAAGGTGCAGGAAAAACTATGGGAACCTGAAAGCAATCCATATGCATACAATACTTACTGTGAACCTACTCACTACAAAAATGTCATGTAAATTGCTGTCCTCTGAGACCGAGATAAGAATGAGTTGAAAGAGATGAGAAAATAAATTCAATCAAACACATCTTTCGTCGAATTGTGTTTGTGTCAGTTTCAGGAGACATAATTTTACACGAAAACTTTCTTTTCGTTCACCGACATTTTACAAACATGAATTACGTCTCGAGTAAAATTCATAATTTCTAAGTGTGTACAGGTAATGAATTTCGTAACTTCTCTGACTTATATTACTTACCTAGAAAAACTTGCTATGTACAGACTACAATCCTAAACGGACATTCGACCAGTGAACAGTTGCGAGAGATAACCATCGAAACACTAGAAGTAAGGAACAATTCATCCCTCTTGTTTGAAATTGTATTAAGAGGTTTGTTAGCTCAGAAATTTTATAATTTATCTTTCACGTACGGAAATAAATTCATGGAATTTAGTTTGATTCGAGATACGAAACTGGATTTTCAACTACAAAATGATTGAAGTAACGTTTAAAGAGACGCCAAGGAACCAAAGAAGCTAAATACTGACGAGAAAGTAACAACGAGGAAAGTGCTCGGAATGTGGTGGAACACCATAAGAGATCGTTACACGTAAAAGTTGTCATCCCGGTGTTGTCGACTCACGAAGCGAAAGGTTCTTCGAATGCTGATGATGATCTATGATCTTTTGGGGTTTATATCGCACCTAAGGATGTTGAAGGTGCTACATCAAGAGATTTGGAGGACATCGGTCGGCTGGGATGATCGGCTATTATATCATATCAGCTAACCAAGCTTTTTATTTTAGTTCTAGTTTGAAATTTTGACAAATGTCAAATGCAGGTAAACACAAACCAATACCTTTATGTATGTGTGCGTAAGTGCACTGTTAAGGTTTACAGCTTATGTTAGATACACTATTAACCTGATAAGTACTTCCATAAGCCTCCTAAAACAAGGGTTCAATGAGGACTTCAAAAGGCATTCAAAAAATAAGTTATCCACATAAATTTCTTTTAAATCAGATAACAAAAATGATGTTTTATTCAAACAAATGGATGATTCTTTATTGTACGGTATTGAGCTTGAACATTGTGAAGACCGAATGGAATTAATATTCCATTAATCTTTCATGAATTTGCGTTTTCATCAAGGTCCGAACAAGTGTTTTATCACATTTTTTGAATGCATTAGCCCCATTTTTTTTAACTCCTGCATATCCTCAGCTGTTTTACCAGTCTTTTTGAAGACTCTCTTCACAATCGCCCAATAGACTGACGTGTTTTGTTTTTGCTGCGTCTTTTTCGCGAAAAATAAAATCAAAAATATATTCGTAATTCAACTTAAACAAACAGTGAAATCATAAAATCTCCACGTGTTTTGTGTTAAATGTGGAGAATATAATCGATTCCCTCCCGAAATTTGTGATGATCGGTAGTTTTTCCCCGTATTTTTTTTGTTTTTTTTTTTATTGTGATTTTCAAGTTAAATTTATTCTTGGAAGTGCTTTTTCTACCTGCGGTTTTCATTGTATTGCATTTGTGCTCGAAGTACTAATTGTATTCGGGCTGTTCCATTCGAAAAGGATGATGTGAAAATATTTGCCGAAAAGCGGAGTGCTACTTCTGTAGACACATAAATGCATCATTTAGCATCACAGGGAAGCCGTCCAAATGAAAACTGTAAATCAGCAACAATTTTCGGTGAGATCTATCTGATTATAACTAAATTTGAACGATACTGCTAAATACGTGCCATCCTCAAAACAATAAGATTTGATGATGGAAGTGTATGCACAGTACCTGTATCCATTTGATGTTTTTACTGTGTCTATGAGGGGCTTGTTGTAAGTGAAAGTGACCTCGGAATGGACGTGAGTAACCAGGAATTCTGAAATGGGTCACTGGAACCCAACAGAGCTATCAACTTTCAACTCCCGGGCTAAAAATGTTTGTCGAGTCCACAACAGTTCGTTTAACTGCAAACATTTTTCTTCCATAAAAACACTGCCGGACGGTGGGCGTTGGATTGTATATACACACACACACTCTTCATAATCGCCCAATAGCGTTCGATGGACCGAAGCCAAGGGCAATTTAGCGGATTGATATCTTTCTCAACGAAATCTATACCCTTTTCCGTGAGCCAATGGAGAGTTGTTTTGGCGTAATGCACCAACGCTAAATCTGGCAAAACAGTAGAAGGGTACTACACTGATGTAAAAAAAATCGTATTTTATAGAATTTGCCTCATGAAACTGTATGAGCCCACTACATTTTGATTCCATACGGCCATTTTGAAATCGTTGTATATAACCAAGGTTTTCCCAGTTAATCGTACTGATTTTCTCAGGTCATTCTTATCAATTCCGCCTAAATTATTGTTTTTGGCTACTTGGCTACGAGCTGATATACTTCCTTGGAACGCAAAGAGTAAAACAGGAGGAGGCAAATCAACTACTGGAAATCAAAGTTGCTGATTATCACAACGAATGAAGTCTCGCCCTTTCTACAGTTCTCCACCGTTTTCCTGCTGCCGGAAAAAACTACTCTCACCGTACACGAAAAATGTTGAGCAACGACTTGCTCAGTTCTTTCCTGTTTACCGCTTTTTCTTCTGCCTACTTTCATTCACTGAGTTACCACCATGTCCAACCAACCAAGTGACACTCACCAATTCTTCCCTTCTGCTCGAAAATTTGTTTCGAGTTCCCAAAAGCTATTGGATTCGGATCCACACTATAATCTTAGTGAAGTCTTCTGTAGGAAGCAAATGAATCTTTGTATTAGAAAAAAAAGGAAGAAAAAAAAGCCAGCGAATGTATGAGAAGCAGGCCCTGCAAATTCTCCATTATTGCACCACGTTACAGAATTTCGAAGAAAATTTCAGCAAAACCAGAGCTAAATTTTACAACAGATCGATGGGAAGTGTTATGTTAGCAATTATATTATATTAAAGACTGATTCTTTGTGTTTTCTAGATGACCATTTTATGTAATGGTAGTGGATTTTTCCTGCTGACATAAAATCTCCGACATTGGAATGCAATAAAGTTTGAAAAAAAAAATCAGCCGAGATTATTTTCAAATGTGTTTTCAAGTCTTGTTAGTTAATTCTACATGAGATTAGTATTTGTTGATTTACACATATGTTAAGGTGAGGAACTACAACGACCGCGATCAAATGTCCAGCTTTCGTCGCGGTTCGTCTCCGGCTTTAATAGTGTATCGTTTTTAGATTACATTGGATTAGATCTATCGTGATTTCTCAGTCGATCATATATAACAAAGTAGTAACCATTTGGCTAAATCTAAGAACTTTTTTCAATAGAGTGAATCTAACAATGAGAGATTCTCTCCTGTCTCATTCTCCTTCATTTTTAACAGCGCCAGTATAAAACTGTTGAGGGTTTCTTCAGTAAAGATCGAAACACAACAGTGCTGGCTAGCATACTCTACAAATAATAGAATGAAAAACGTTAAAGTGATTGAAATATGAATGAGAGAGAAAGTAGTCAAGGAGAGTCTCTCAATGTTAGATTCGCAGTATTGAAAAAAGTCCCTAGAGATATATGTCCGCTGCCAGAATAGTGCTCTTACCTGTTGACTTTCTTCAAGAGTAAATCACTTCCAACCGGACTAATAGGATCTAGCGATCACTTCTCAGATGATGACCAAAGTACGCAACTAATAATCAGCGTTGGGGCATTTTTGCAGATTGGATTCAGAAAGAAGGAACCGAAGTGATAAGTCAAATAATCTTACCCTTGTTTATAGTTGATGGAAGTGGCTATGCAGCGTCTATATAGGGTAATCAACGTAATTTGGACCCTGCCAAAAAAACACATTAATTTGGACAAAATCAAATTTATTCTAAAACGGATACCTGGGGTGTGTTTACACCTCAGGCACTTGCACACCACGTAATCACTGAGTATGCTCGCCTTGCGGGCCACAACGAGCCCCGAAACTTATTTGACCCCGATTTTAACCCAAATAGAACCCTATTTCAACCGTATTCACCACGACTTTAACTCGACTTGAGCCCGGCTTTGACCCGATTTGTACTCGACTTGAATTTGATCTGAACCCGACTTGAACCTTACTTGAAACGGACTTCAACCTGACTGGAATCTGACTTGAATTCAACTTGAAACCGAGTTGAACCTAGTATGTTTGACACGAACCAGCCTCAGGCTGAAAGTTTTCTTAAGGTGATGTTTTAAGGAGTATATGATTCAAAACGGCAGGGTAGTAAAAAATCAATAAAAATTGAAAAAATAGCAATAAAAATATGTGAAATCGCCACTACATTAAAAAAGCAATGGCAATTAGTATAAACGCAATAATAAACTGATAGTTTTCCGTCATAATAATAAGTTCTAGCGCTATACATGTGACAAAAGTCTTCAAATCTTTCAAATCTTCCAATTGAAACCAAACAAATCGCAATAAAAAATCCAAGATAAAAAAATTAAAATTAAAATAATTTGTTTGGTTTTGATTGGAAAGCTTTGAAAAATTTAAAGACTTTTGTCACATGTATAGCGCTAAAACTTATTATTATGATGGAAAACTATCAGTTTATTATTGCGTTTATACTAATTGCCATTGCTATTTTTGAAAGTTTTACCGGTCACTTTTAAATTATTGAAAATGAATTATCAATTTCTTATTGCTATTTTATGTTTTTCTAGTGCGAATTGTTATTTTTTCGTTGGCACTGTTTTTAATATTTTGGGGGAATTTTTTGGATTTTTTTTTTTTAATTTTTTTTTTTTTTGTGTCTGTATTTTTTTTAGTTTTTTCAAAACTTAAAGAGACGAATCCGCATCCCAAAAAAAAAAAAAATTATAAAAATGTTACTGGTTAGTTGTTGGGTAGTAAAAAAAAAAAAAATCTTTTTTGGTTGGTAAATGACTGGACAATGCGTACCATTGGTACTTCACGTACCTGCAGGTATAAAATAGATCCTACTGCGATCCTTAGCCTCTTGTCCAGTAACTCCTATCCCTACCTCCCCGTGGTGCCGACTGGGGTATGAGTAACCATAGGAAAGATCGGGTAACCAACCCCGGTGGGCCCTTGGTCATATGCTGACAGGGAAGGGGGGCTGCCCTCTTCAAAGGGCGCAGTCTATCTGAGCGTCTGTTCTCCATGTTAGGGGCGGCTCAAAACAGCGTCTGTTCTCCATGTTAGGAGCGGCTGATCATCGTCCTCGTGCCAGCGTGGGACTCTAAACAGTGCTGTGCACGATGGTCCTCCGGCGAGACAGGGGGTTGGGGAAGGCCCAACAAGCCCCGCTTAAAAAATCAATGTTATAAATAATGAGTAATTCTCGCTGGAACCAGGCCGCCATTGGCACATATCTTTTGATTTCAAATTTTTCATCGCTATTAGTTAGAATATATTGAAACAAGATAAAAAACGCTTTGGTTGAGCCAAATTGATGGACCCCTCGTTTTCTAAGGGACTAAACATGTTGTAAAAATGTCGATTTTTGGATAATTTCAAGGTAAGTAAACATGTTATATCACAAAATTTTACATTGAAACATCTTCAAAACTCGTTGCTGTTGTATAGAGGATAAATAAAGCTTTCAATTGATGCTAAAAAAAAATGTGACGGCCATATTGGATTTGGCCGCCATCTTGAATTTTATCAATAATATCAATTTTTCACTATGAGCGCACCGCTCAATCCGAATTCTGAGCACACCATCTTAAAGCTGAGAAAAAAATACATAAGATGCAGTCGAAAAACTAGGTGTGCATTGACATTTACCCGATAAAAACATATTTTTTCTAAAAAAGAGTTTGACGTTTTTTTGCGTGTATTGCGCAATATCAATATGTATCATATTTCTATACGCAACAAAGCATAATTTTGCAATCACTGTTTTTTTTTTGTGTTCTGTAGAGTAAAGAACAATCATTTTAACAATTTAACAATTTAATTTTAACAATCAATTCGGTGCATAAGTATGAAAATTCCGAGGAAAAAATGATTCTATTCATGGCTGTCAATGCGCAACAGGGAATATAGAATCCAATATGGCCGCCACATTTTTTTTTAACATCAATTGAAAGCTTTATTTATCCTCTATACAACAACAACAAGTTTTGAAGATGTTTCAATGTAAAATTTTGTGATATAACATGTTTACTTACCTTGAAATTATCCAAAAATCGACATTTTTACAACATGTTTAGTCCCTTAGAAAACGAGGGGTCCATCAATTTGGCTCAACCAAAGCGTTTTTTATCTTGTTTCAATATATTCTAACTAATAGCGATGAAAAATTTGAAATCAAAAGATATGTGCCAATGGCGGCCTGGTTCCAGCGAGAATTACTCTAATACAGAAGTTAATACGGACCGGAACAATTGGCAAAGACCTAGGCGACGAAGTAAGGACTACGATTGGAAACCGGAAATGGAACTGAAATCGTTGTTTGGGGGGAAGGTACAGAGAATTAAAGGAAGGGGGGGGGGGGGGGGGGGGGGGGAAGAGAAGGGGGGGAGGGGGGGGGGGGGGTTTGGGGGGGGAAAAGGGGGGGGGGGGGGTGGGGGGGGGAAAAAGGGGAGGGGGGTTGGGGGTCGGAGGGGGGGAGGGGTCGATTCTTCAACTACAGCATCATCAACGTACACTGTCCACACGACGGAAGACCCGATGACGAAAAAGAAGCGTTCTACGCGCAGCTAGAGCAGGTGTATGATGGCTGCCCGCAGCGGGACGTAAAAGTCGTCATTGGTAACAAGAACGCTCAGGTAGGACGGGAGGCAATGTACAGACCGGTAATAGGGCCTAAAATACCATATCGAACTATAATGGCCAACGATGCATGAACTTTGCGGCCTCCCGTGGATTAGTAGTCCGAAGTACCTTCTTCCCCCGTACAGACATCCACAAAGCCACTTGGAGATCACCTGACCAACGAACAGAAAATCAAATCGACCTGTTCTAATCGACGGGAAATTCTTCTCCGATATCATCAACGTTCGCACTTACCGCAGCGCGAATATAGACTCGGAACACTACCTAGTTGCAGTATGTATGCGCTCAACACTCTCGACGGTGTACAACACGCGTCGATTTCAGACGCCACGACCTAACATTGAGCTACTACGGGAAACCGAAGTTGCCCAGGAATACGCGCAACAGCTAGAAGCAGCCCTACCGACGGAAGAGCAGCTTGGCGCAGCTACTCTTGAGGGTGACTGGAGAAATATTCGAACTGCCATTGGTAGCACTGCATTAGTGACACTAGGTACTTCTGCACCGAATCGAAAAAATGACTGGTTTGATGGCGAATGCAAGCAGTTAGTAGAGGAGAAGAATGCAGCACGGGCGAGAGTGCTGCAACACCGTTCGAGAGTGAATGTGGATCGGTATAGACAGGCACGGAACAGACAAAATTCTATTCTTCGAAGGAAAAAGCGCCAGAGGGAATATCGAGACCGCGAAGAAATGGAAGCACTGTACCATGCTAACGACACACGTAAATTCTACGAGAAGTTAAACAGCTCGCGCAAAGGCTACGGACCACAAGCTGATATTTGCAGAGACCTGGATGGCAACCTTCTCACAAGAGAGTGTGAGGTGATTGAAAGGTGAAAGCAGTACTTCGTAGAGCACCTGAACGGTAATGTTACAGCGAACAAAAGTGGCACGGTAATAAATCTAGGAGCAAGCGCAGAACATGACAGGACCCCGACCCCAACCCTTCAGGATGTTGAGGAGGAAATTGGTCTGTTGAAAAACAACAAAGCCGCTGGTGTTGACCAACTCCCAAGCGAGCTATTAAAATACGGTGGCGAAGCACTGGCCAGAGCGCTGCACTGGGTAGTTACCAAGATTTGGGAGGAGGAATGTTTACCGGAGGATTGGATGGAAGGAATAGTGTGTCCCATCTATAAAAAGGGCGACAAGCTGGATTGCTGCAATTATCGTACGATCACGCTACTGAGCGCCGCCTACAAGTTGCTCTCGCAAATGTTATGCCGCCGCCTGTCACCAATTGCAAAGGAGTTCGTGGGGCAATACCAAGCGGGATTCATGGGTGCCCGCGCTACTTCGGACCAGATTTTCGCGATTCGGCAAGTGCTGCAAAAATATCGCGAATACAACGTGCTCACACATAATCTTTTCATCGACTTCAAATCAGCGTATGATATAATCGATCGAGACCAGCTATGGCAAATCATGCACGAATATGGATTTCCGGAAAAACTGACGCGGTTGATCAAAGCAACGATGGATCGAGTGATGTGTGTCGTCCGAGTATCAGGGACGCTCTAGAGTCCCTCCGAATCTCGGAGAGGGTTACGGCAAGGTGATGGATTGTCGTGTTTGTAGTTTAACATTGCACTGGAGGGTGTGATTCGAAGAGCTGGGATAGACACGAGTGGCACGATCTGCAGGAAGTCTGCCCAATTATTTGGCTTCGCCGACGACGTTGATATCGTAGCACGTAACTTTGAGACGATGGCGGAAACGTACATCAGACTTAAGGCTGGAGCTGGTAGGATCGGGCTTGTGATTAATGCGTTGAAAACAAAATACATGAAGGGAAGAGGCTCACAAGAAGACAATGTTAGCCTCCTAGCACAAGTTCAGATCGACGGTGATGAAATCGAGGTAGTAGACGAATTCGTGTATCTGGGCTCATTGTTGACCGCCGATAACGACACCAGCAGAGAAATACAAAGGCGCATTATGGCTGGCAATCGGGCCTACTTTGGACTCCGAAGGACGCTAAGATCGAACAAAGTTCGCCGAACCACAAAGTTGACCATCTACAAGACATTAATTAGACCGGTAGTTCTCTACGGCCACGAAACATGGACATTGCTAGTAGAGGACCAACGCGCCCTTGGAGTCTTTGAACGGAAGGTGCTGCGTACGATCTACGGTGGAGTGCAGATGGAAGACGGAACGTGGAGGAGGCGAATGAACCACGAATTGCACCAGTTGCTGGGAGAACCTCCCATCGTACACATCGCAAAAATCGGTCGACTACGATGGGCTGGGCATGTCGTAAGAATGTCGGACGACAGCCTTGTGAAAATGGTTCTCGAAAACGAACCGACAGGTACAAGAAGAAAAGGCGCGCAACGAGCAAGGTGGATCGATCAAGTAGAAATGGTGCAAATATGGTGCACTGTGAGCGGACTCTCCTTGAGAAAATTGGCCAAGAAAGAGGGTGTAAGCGTCGGAGCGGTACGATCTGCGATTCGAAATATAGAAAACAGTGTACGTTTGAAGATGCACCGAAGAGTGGTCGGAAATACGGTCCTGTTAGTCCGGATATCCATAAAAAGATCAGGGATGCCTACAAGCGAAAACCAGCGACTTCCGTTCGGGATGTTGCGAAAAAACTAGGGACCTCGTCGAGTAACGTCATGCGTGAGAAAGAAAAACTTGGGCTAAAAACATACCGGAAGCAGAAAAAAAAACCCAAAAGGAACCCAAAACAGGCCGCGTCCGTGAAACCACGGGCTGGCAAACTCTACGATTCGTTATTGTGTAGAAATTCTGGGTGTGTAATAATGGACGATGAAACGTTTGTGAAACTAGATTACAAAACGCTTCCCGGACCACAATTCTATACTGTAAGCGAAGACAAAGCCATCCCCGAAACGGAGAAGGCAATTTTTACCGAAAAATTCGGTAAGAAGGTTATGGTTTCGCAGGCAATATGCGAGTGTGGTAAAACATCTAGTCCGTACATCACAACGGAGACGATGAACACTCAGAAATACGTTAAGGAATGTCTCCAGAAGCGATTATTGCCGATGATCCGGCAGCACGAAGGTCAAGTAGTGTTTTGGCCTGATTTGGCGTCATGTCATTACGCAAAGGACACTCTAGAATGGTACAAACGTCAAAATGTATGTTTCGTGCCGAAAGACATGAATCCACCGAACTGCCCGGAGGCACGGCGAATCGAGACTTTTTGGGCTTTAACCAAAGCAAAGCTTTGAAAATGCATAAAACCAGCGGACGACATCCAAAAATTTAAAAAAAAATTGTCCAAAAGTGGTCAAAATGGTGGGAAGTTCCACTGTGCAGAAGCTAATGGGTCATGTTCGAGGAAAAGTTAGGAGTCTTGACTATGATTAAATATTTTGCTTAAACGAGAGTAATATATCATATAAAACACAAATACAAATATGATTTGCCAAATAAAATTATTAAAACTAAAAAAAAAAACATGATTTTTTTGTTATTTTGAAAGTATGCTTATACTTTCTGGAACAGTCTATAGTTCCATTTCTTGATACGTTGAATCATTCCGACGCTGGTTCCCGATTTATTAGCCAAATCACGTATCGACATTGAATTGTTCTTCCGAATTAGAGCTACCACTTTCTGATCCAGTTTAGGGTTAGAAGATCCCGGTTTTCAACCTCTTCCTGGCAGTTTATCCAAAGAACAGTGTTTTCAAACTTGGTTATGATGGATTTTACACTCGCGTGATGAATTCCAAAGTGCTTCACCAATTTTCACATAGTTACACCCTTTTCACGTAGCCATGTGTCCAAATCCTGATTTTTCACGTCTTTTTTCATGCGTGACATATTGAAAACGAAGAATTTAAACCGTGCAAACAAGTAAACAAACGAAAGATGACAGTCAAACGCACAACGTGCTATGATGAATACATTAAAACCATCTCAAATACAAGCGTACAACGCAAATGTACGTGGATAGCATATTTTCGATACATTTCTTAATTAATTACACAATGGTTTATTTCCGTTGACACTGTATTTGTTTATGTTAAATTTCAAGTTCTCCATAAGATTATCAGAATTATTCTATTGCAAATTTGTGGAAATGTACGCCAAAAAATTAATTACGAATTTGCTGCTCGCCCAGAATACCAGAAATCTTGCCACGGAAGCCAGCATTTCTGAAAAATCCATGCGAAAAATCATCAAAGATGATGTCATTAATAAAAATGGAGGACGCTTTTGAGTAAATTTGTTTGAATGGGTCTAATAAAGATGACTGAGCTCGAAAATGTTGATATTATTGCTTAGCTGAAAAGGAGATTTGCAAGAAATACCATACATTTTAGCATTTCCTGCCGTACCAGGTACTGTATATTTGTTTAATGTGAAATTCTTCTGGTTCCACAGTGGCTTCAGGAAAAATTATGGATATTAACTGTTTACATTTAGAAGAAGAGATTTTATGACTTAGGGGGAGAAGGGGCATAAGGGGCAGACTTAGCAAACAGCACACATTTGTATAATAAATGGGGCTAAATTGAACGTATGAAGCAGATTTATTTCAATTCAGTTCTTTTAATTTATGATCTGACCATGAAAACCGCATTTTGGGGTTGAAAATTTAGCAGGGAATATATTTTATGAATTTTTTTTACCACCCTACCAATTGCATGCTTGGCAGTAAATATGATCGTAGTTAGAACACTAATGCTTAAAGTTGGAAAAAGTCTGCAAGAAGAAGAAACCGCGTAGTTTCAAAAAACAAAAAAAAATCATTAAATCTCAATCTGTTCTTCATAATAATGTTCCAACAGAAACCATCCAGATCTACGTTATGACCCACGACCGGATTCTACGATAGCGACAACTTTTTTTCCAATTGGCCGTACCTATGCCGCCTCAACTCCTAGTCTAAAACCAGACATTAGATGCAAGAAAAACGCTAGGCAGAGGAGAAGGAAGCATGCACATAAGAAAATCAAACAAAAACATAGGAGAAAAAAGTTTGACCTAGTTTCCAGTGACTGACTTTTGTCTCACTCTCACTTTCGTTGAGCGGGGTGCACACACTTAAGAGGAACCTAGCGCAGTGTTTGTGCAGCCTAGTATACAGCTACAACCCGGGGCATTCCCCACGTGGAGCTCGTGAATAGTTTGATTTTGAATCTGCTAACAAACTAAGGCATGTGGCGTGTTCGCTCTGCATCAACCTCCACGACCACGACGTCTATCAGCACAACGACAATCAACTCGCGCAAAGACAGCATAGATGGAAATTAAAAGTGTTGATCTATCGGCAGCGTGTGGGTTGACACATGACGTTTTATGGCTCCGCATATATGTGAATGGCAACGCAGCAGCACGTAGCCGAAAACTTTCGATTTCTACGCGAGTGATTCACACATCTGCATTCGAAAGCTTACAGTTTGAGGAGAACCTACACTCCTGGTAGTGTCACAGTAAATATGCTGCACCACTACGAGGGGCGGGTTGTGTGAATGGAAAATCCCGGAAATCGGCCATGCCCACAGTGGTGGTGTTGGCCTAGGCTAATTGAAGCTAATCAAGATTAAATAAAAAAAAAATTTCATATTGGTTATTTTGAAGGCATTTCGGCAAGTTGAGTAAGATGTGGCTGGGAGCCAATTGCCGAAATGATGTATGCTGTAAAATAACAGTTTTGTTGAGTTTTCCTCTAACCTAATTCCAATATACAATGATTTGGCTAAACAGAATAACTATGCAAAAAAAAAACAGATAACAAAGAAAATTTATATCTTGGGACGTTTAATATATATTTGTATTGAATAGGGCAATGTAATTTGGCGGCAGTGCGTGGCTAATGAAGGTTTGCAGTACATGTCACCGTTGATAATTGTCAATATTCATTTCCTTCTTTGCGAGGGAGCATGACCTATTTTTTTGAAACATCACACATTCATTTTTATTATGACTCAATATCTATATTTTATGTAAATGAGAAGATAGGTCTTTCGGAGTTTTAACGAGCAAGTCTTTAACAATCAAGGGTGCTTGTTATTAAACAACATCTCGAACTATTCATCAGAGTAATAAGACATTAATAAGATCCCAAACTTGTAGACATTCAAAACCGACCACAGCAGTAGTTGGTACAGCGTACAGCTTTTACTACTGGTACTCATTGTTGGATTTAATCCATCCATATCTATCCCCCTTAAACCTCAGCCGACTCAACAAACCAAATCCGCTAGAAGAGAGCGTTGTTGCAGAAATAGTGAAAAAGCAGAACGTTCATTGGCCGGCCAACGACCGATGGATTGAGTTATGCAACCAGCAACAAGCTGACTTGATGGTAAGTTTCTCTTCTAACCGAACCGATATGTAGCCTTCTGAGTGCAAGCAACGGTTGGCGGTGGTGAAGACGGGTTTAGACCAGCAATAGTGTATCATACCCCGACATCATGCTTCTCGAGCTGCCATTTCTCTTCTGCACATAACCCACATTTTTTGCTGAAGAATGCTACGATCGAGGTGGAAAATTATATAACGTCAGATCTCCTACGGTACGGTGGGTGGTAAGAACCACCCACCCTGATATCTCAGCTGACCTGCAACCAATTGAGCTGTTTTTTTGTATGTGGTAGTTGGCTGTACGACAGGCGAAAATTAGTTTGGGTAGATGGTACCACCAACCGTACTAAGTGAAACCCAACTGTATTCATGGAAATTTATGGAAATTGAGAGTATTTTTTAGCTGAATCGTAAAAATCTTCAATGCATACATTTTGTAGTAAGTGATTTTTATACACAATTTATAGATTCATTTGTAAGGCCTCTTATTTTCTTTTTTAGAAAGCAAAAACCGATTGGATCCAGGAGCGTACTCCAAACGAATAAAGTCCATTTTTGGACTCCAGTTTTGCCGTACTTTATCGCTGGAATTTTTTTAATAATCCATTTTGACATAGGTATGTTTCGTCATTCATTAAAATACAGCCATAAAATTTCGTCAAAACTCTTTCGTATAGTAATCGTACTCGCTTTTTGGCCACTAAATTTTGTTTCAGGGAGCGATTCGGATGTTTACTGGCACAAAAAGACTTATATCCTTCTCTTGAAAGGATGTTACACTAAAAATTTATTTTCGTAAATTAGCTTTCACTAGTTTAGTAAACATGGATTTTGTACATAGAACAAATGTCTCGTATTTGTATGAAACATTCATCTTGCTTGTCATCTAACAAAATGCTATCATTACACCTTTTTTGTACAATGCACAAAATGAATTTCGTTTAGACCAGCAAATCGCTGCTTCTTTTCGATCGTACACATAAATATAGGTGTTCCTGCTGGGTTGAGCAGGAATCATTAAATTATCCCAAAATAGAAATTAAAGTGCTGTCGAGAGTTAGAACCTCATGCACATTAAGCAAATAATTTCTCACGAGTCAACATGGTTTATTGAGATCAATCACGGACTCAATAACAGCTTTTCTTAAAAATACAGGATCGAACCCCACGTCAGAAACATTAAAAAAAAGCTGATCCACTCCTCGTGGTTCCACTTTTTTTGAAAATTATTTTTTGAGCCGATAAAGTAGATCTGCCAGTCGTTCACGTAACCACCAGAGAGGCGTTTCTTTTTTATTGGTAACAAATTACTCGTAGCTCTTTGTTTTGTCTTCGTACAATGCACAAATGTTTTTTCTGTGTCAACAAATGCTTAGTGCTCTTGACAGTTGCACATGTGGCATTAAATACGAAGGTAGGTTCTTAAAAAGTACAAATCAGTTTCGTGGCAGAAAACAACGAATAGATTTGTTAGTCCTACCTTTGATTTCGTAATATAAACCAACATTAATTGTCAGTGTATGCACGGTGGAAAATTTGGAATCGTATTTCTTTGCCAAATCACGTATGGTGACACCTGGGTTGCCTTTTACGTACCTCAACACTATCCACACTCAGAATATCCTTGTAACGTTTGATTACAAGACACATCGTTGACTTTGGGAATTTTAACACTCTTGCTATTTTTGAGGCAGATCACGAAGGATTCTCTAGATGTTTGTGCACAATTAATTTTCTTTTCTCAAGTTCCATGATCCGTAATTTTGAGATGCGTCGATCAATCGAGAAAAACTTTTCACCAATTTCTTCGTCAATGAAACATAACAAATGTTTTTGTTTCAACCACCAGGGATGCAATGGTGTATTAAGCCGTGCGTCCAGATTTACTTTGAATCGAGCTTTAATAACTTACACTGCTAGGGCAAAGACATGCAAATGAAGCAAATCCAATTTTCAAATTGCTGTGGATTTCATTGAATCGTATGGACGTTTCTTTTAAAGTCATGACGCAATCATTTTTGAATGACTTGTCGTTTGCCATCTTTTTGTATAGATACATAATCTTTTTGCCAGGCAGGGCACAAAATACATCATCATCATTATAAAATTGGAGACAGTACCTTTTTTGATCAACACATAAAGCTGTGGCAGATCCCTACATCAAAGGAGGTCAAAGTAGTATGTGGGGACCGGTATATAATCCTAACCAATTTTACTTTCAGCCAAATTTTCTAACACAAGCTTCAAGGTAAGATGATTTCAAATTCAAGGTAAGAAAATCATTAATTTCTCTGAATTTTTCATATATTTATATAACACCATATGTTGGGATGAGGGGTGGGACCCTCACAGAACCCGATTGAAGCGATTTTGACAAGAAGAGTGGGACTATCAGTTGGCCAGGAAGTTTCCTGCTGTTAACATTTCGAGAATAAAGGGCGGGCACTTCTCCCTATCCAGTGGGACTTTTTACTAGGCGAGAGTTCGGTTTTGGTGTGGTTTCTGCGAACTTGTTTCTGGAAGCAGATTCTCTCTAGACCCCTGTAGCTTTGGGTTGCCCGTAAATGTATCTGCTTACGGGCCCACAATACGTTTTTATCTCTTCATACAGGAACATGATGAAATATTTGTCACAGTACAACCTTGATCAAATCGTTTAATTAAAACAGTCCAATGCTATAGGCAGTTGCTTTGCTACATTAGATGGTAGTTCACATCATTACATAATCATCACACACTTAAAGCTGTGGGAGATAAGCGGACATTCGACGAAAGTCCTTTATCGCTTTTGCTTTGGTGAGGATGTATTTGCCAGCTTTAAATTCTTCCGTAATTGGATTGATGGGCCATGACCTCGGCAGTAAAGATAAAATTAACAACTGTTCACTCCTTGGGTGGTTGTATCTTGAAATTTCTGCTTCATCTTTTGCATGAATTCCTGAAAATCGTCCATCATCTTCAGGCTGTAATTGGAGAACATATCTTCTTACGCCTTTGTTGATTTCGTGGCATTTGTTCTCAGAGTACTGGACGTCGTTTAACTTCGCTGAGTCTATGGGTGACACTTGAATTCCTGCAATGCTTTGGTCGAATATTTCGATGTCGACTGGTTACCCGAAATCATTGATCGATCGAACAAACGTTTTTGTCGTCGTCGATGGTGTTGTTGTAAGACTTTTGAAACTTGTTCCTGCAACAGACTGCTCTTTATACTGAGTTGCCAGTTTGTTTGTATGTAGACGACAGGATGTAGGAACAAATACAGAATTCTGTATTCAATTCTAATAACATACTTTTGAATATCCAATCGTTTTCAAGTTCTGAATGGTACTATCCGAAAGATTCCGCAGCTCTTGCAAACACTTAATTTCAATGAAAGGATATTTGTGGCTGTTTAAATTTTTATCTTCATCACATAAACAACTCACTAACAGATCAAGAAGGAATTTATAACTTTTTAAGTAACAAAACTAAAAACAAAATATTAACACATTTAGGTGCACACACATCTCTTATAAATACTACACACTACCACACACATGGAGGTACAAACAAACCTAATAAATACTAAAGCTACTATGTTGTTTCCATTCAAGTCGAGCACTCGATTCTGAAAAAGACTATAGGGCGCAGACAAGATAGGCCTACTTTCGAAAGAATAAGCATTTTCTAAAAGAATTTAAAAGAATTTGCTCACATTTACTTGTGATAGTTTGAAAAATTGTTTCAGTTTTTTTTTTAATTTCTTTAAGAAGTGATCAAGTGAAGTCTAAATTCAAACTTTCCTAATTTCCCAACCATCAAATTGTAAAATTGTCATCCCATCGAAAACTGTTCGGCAATTATCAAAAATATACTAATTAAATGTGGCAATTTTAAAATTGTTAGAGAAAATGATCCCTTGAAGGCTCGATTACTAGGTCGAGTCGAATACACAGTTTGAATTCCACAAGAGCAAAAGAACAAATGATTTTCAACTGGTTTTTGCCCAAAAGGAGCAACTGACTTCAGTACTAATACTGACGCCCCCAGTACACGACTTTTGAATACATTAGGGAGACAACCTTATGTTTTTGTAAGAGATGTTTTGGGGACTCTCAATATTTGTAAAATGCAATCGATTTATGTGTTTCTCCAAATGTCTAGTATAAAGGTTTAATCTGCTTGTGTATTTTTTCGTTGGTTATTAGTTTGTAATTGTTTTGTTCCGACATCTTGAAGAGTCTCATCGTCACCACAACCGGTGGAACACAAAAAGGGATCCCTGACCATATCGTTTGAAGTCCTCTCTAGCGAGACTACAGAATTCCATTTCCTTGTTCCTTTTTTTTTGTCTGGATTATCGAGATTTTCAGCCTCGGGCTGGTCCATCTCCCGTCGTAGTCACTCAAATACCTCTTTTGGGTATTTTCGTAACTTGTCCGGGGGTGAGATTCGAACTCGTGACTTTGGCGTGAGAGGTATGGATGTTAACCACTACGCCGGGGTCGCCCCTTCCTTGTTCCTTTGTCTAATCTTTCCCCATAAAATGTCATTCCTTTTACCCTCCGGTGAACCGCAGCTAAACGGTCTTAGTCCAATAATAGAATAATTGTTCATATTTCAAATAATTGACTAGTATTGTATCCGTAAACAATTATCGAACGATGTCTTCATAGTTTAAAATTTACAAAAAATTTATAATATTTTCATGAATTTATAATATTTTTAGCTCCCATTATTCTGTCATTCCCCATTGGACCAACATTCCTTCCCTTCCAACATGTCACCGATTACAAAGGCACCAGCTCTAGTTGGTTCTCATATAAACTGACGAAGATAATTAAATGTACCATACACCGATTGGTTGAAACTGTACGAATGAGCTAGCGATAGAGAACCCTAGAAAACCGAAAACAACAACAACAACAATCGCAGTAAGAATTGAGCTTGAGCATTATTATGGTGATTATGATTGTTGTTCGTTTTGTAGAGCAATCTATGCGGCGTGTTATATAACCGAGCCATGTACTAACACTCGTGTTCCCCATGCAGACGTAAAATTGAAGAAAATTGGATGGAAAACGAAGCAAAAGCACACTTTACACGCGCACTCGACCAAGGGAAAACCAGCAGCAGCGGTGCGGTTTAATGGGGTCTGTTTCGCCCGCCCGAACCAATAAGGGGCCCCCCGGTTGGGTCTATGGGCCATGGGAGAAAAGCTAGTCATGCACCACCCAAAACACCACCCATATCGGTTCTCCCACCGCCACCAGACGACGACCGCGAAGAAAATTACGAGCAAAACAAAAAAATATTAATTGTTGCTGGCTGCTGCATGCCCCACTGAGGGCTAGGTGCGAAAGAGAAGGAGAGAAAAATAACCGAAACCAATTAGCATTTTGACCTAATTTTGCCTGTTTTGCTCTGCTTCTTCTTTCTCTGATTGTTGTTGCAGTTTTGCTTTTTCTTTCATTTTCCACTTGCGCTGCCATGCCGCGCCGCTGCTACTTTTGTTATTATTTAATTTTTTTTCTCATAATGTAACTAATTTTTCTACTGACTGATTTTTAATCACTTTCAGTTTCAAGCGCGCTGCTGCCTCTGGTATATTACGTGTCGTCTGTTAATGAACTGAATTCGAACCTCGCCGAAGTCGAGATGATGCTTGAACGAGAAACCGATTGACACAGATATGGATTGAGCGTGAAAATTCGGCTGAAGCTTCAAGTTTAGAGCCACCGTGATTATTGATGGTCATGAAAAATGGAATCAGGTGGAACAATCATGTGGAGTGCACATGGTGGACTGAGTTCTTTCTGTGGGTTTTATAAAAGGATTGTCGCATGAACGCTGAAGTTTTAAGGGATACTTCAAACCTGCATTTCGTAACGTTAAATTGGAACAAAACAAATCACCAGTCCCTTTTTAATAGCTTAGCTCCGAAAATTTTGCGACCGTCACTAGCTTTCAACATAATCATATACTAGGGTACCGGGATGTAATGCTAGCCTAGACTCTTCATTAAGCCTTCATTAAGTTATGCTGAACAGATTATCTCCATGATCTTCGAATGATGTAAATTTGATAAATAGAATCAATAAATCTAGTTATGCAGCGTAGATATACTGAAAATAACTAACTGTTTATAAAATATCAATGATTTAACAAGAAAATCGTAGACCCAACGATAGGCACATATATTATACTATGCTTCCAACTATGACATGTTGTTTTACTAATGTATTAAAAATGTTGTTATTGGTCACATTTCCAGTGGAAACGTATGCGGTTCTACATTTTTCAAATGGCTTATCTAATCACACACCAGAGGAACCAAATCTGAATATAGTGAATAGTAATGTTTTCATTATCAAATAGCCGATAAATCATATCTCAAGTTCTTATTTAACTATACGTATCTGATTTGTTTGTTTTCAAAAGCGTAAATTTCTCAAAATTCTCAGCAGCCCTTCGGAAACTAGCAAGATTATCATGTTAGTGAAATATTATTCCTTGCGTTGGTGGCCCTAGTTAAGATGAAAGGATGGATTTCAAGAATTCAACGTTTGAATCTTACTTCCCCTCTTTGTTTACAAAATAAGATACGTCTGTTTGAAAAAGTACTCCAGGTATGTGAAAATTACTTAATTGTTTCGAAGCAGTAGCAGATGACTTTCACAACTTACTACAAATTGATTATTTGGTAATCCGCAAGTTGATTCAAATAGCTATAAACAGTCCCAGAAAATAAGGGCACACTTTTCTTCTTCTTCATTTGAACATACATTTTTATTCGGGTAGGCTGCTGGCTCCGTCTCATTGTTTACACCCAAACATCATACTGAACACAACTCAAAGCAAAGTTTCACGCGTATTACGAGAGATGGGAAAGATTTCCGTTGAAAAACGCCGTGCCATCGTGCACTAGAGGAGCACTATTCCAGGATTATCACTAAGAAAGTCTGCGAAACTGGAAATCGTTGTAGTGAAAAAGGTGCTTATTGCGATCCGGAAGTTCGGGGAGGTTTATTCTCTTGCAGACCGAAAAAAATGAGCTTGGAGCCCCAAATTGGAAAAAAAAAAGGGGGCGGTTTTTTTAAGGGAAAAAGGGCCCTCGTTTCAGATTTGGGCAAAAAACCTAAACACCTCAAAAAAAAAAGAAAAACAAACTCTGTTGAGGAGGGCAATCCGTTCAGTAGGTGGAGACTGGCGGAGCTGAGCTGCAAGCCACCCGGCGGGTCATAGGTTGCGGATCATGAACGGCCTCCAGATATGAAGGTTAGATGCGAATTAAATAAGCATCCCCGGACAGGTAGCGGGGGCTGTCAATGATGAAAGGGGGGGGGGGGATTAGCAGTTGCTGGAGTCTGTTGAGTTTATTCCAAAATCCCACAAATATCCGAAAGCAGCCCTGTCAAAGCGAGTCACCCCGCTGTAAGAGTAAAATTCCAGGCCTTCGCCAACCTTAGCGTCTGTTCTCCATGTCAGGGGTGGCTCAAAACGGCATCTGTTCTCCATGTTAGGGGCGGCCGATCATCGTCCTCGTGCCAGCGTGGGACTCTAAACAGAACTGTGTACGATGGTCTTCCGGCGAGACAGGGGATTGGTTAAAAATAATATTAATGGAAGCACACGATGTAAATACGGACCGGAACAATCGGCATAGACCCAGGCAACGTAAAAGGACTAACGATTGGAGATTCGGAACATGGAACTGTAATTCCTTCAATTTCTCGGGAAGAACCCGCATTCTTTTCGACTTACTGAGGGTCCGCGAGTTTGTAGCGCTGCAGGCAATACGGCAATGGCACGGCGTTTGTACGGCGTGTGGCAATACACGCGAGCTCGGTACAGATTTTATCGTGATGGGTGAAATTCAATAGCGCGTGATTGGTTGGTGGCCAATCGACAACAGAATGCCAAATTGAGAACCAAAGGCCGTTTCTTCAATGTCAGCATTATCAACAGTGCACAGCCCTCACCTATTAAATGACGATGACGACAAGGACGCTTTTTACGCGCAGCTTGAACATAAACACAATAGCTTTCCATACCACGACCTCAAAATCGTCATCGGAGATATCAATGCTCAGGTCGGCCATGAGGAGGAATTCAGACCGGTTATAGGAAAGTTCAGCGTCCACCAGCTTGCGAACGAAAACAGCCTCAGACTCATCGATTTCGCCGCCTCCAAAAACATGGCCATACATTGGCCATACGTAGTATCTACTTCCCGCATAGCTTTCTATATCGCTACACCTGAAAATCATCACAACAGACGTTTTGATTGATGGAAGACATTTCTCGGATATTATCGACATCAGGACCTATCGCGGCGCCAACATCGATTCAGACCACTATCTGGTAATGGTCAAAGTGCGCCAAGGACATTCCGTTGTGAACAACATTCGATACCGACGCCCGCCACGGTATAATCTGGAGCGACTGAAGCTACCCGAAGTCGCAACTAATTACGCGCAAAGCCTTGAAGCAGCGTTGCCGGAAGAGGGAGAGCTCATCGAAGCCCCTCTTGAGGACTACTGGAGAACCGTCAAAGCATCCATCAACAACGTAGCGGAAGGCACCATAGGATTTAAGGAAAGACACTAGAGCAACTGTATGATGGCTGCCCGCTGCGGGACAGAGTAGTCGTCATTGGCAACATGAACGCACAGGTAGGACGGGAGGCAATGTGCAGACCAGTAATTGGGCCGAACAGCCTGCATACCGCATCGAACGATAACGGCCAACGGTGCGTGAATTTTGTGGTTGCCCGTGGTTTAGTTGTCCAATGTACCTTCTTTCCTCTTAAAACCATCCATAAAGCCGCTTAGAGATCACCTGACCAACGAACAAAGAATCAAATCGACCATGTTCTAATCGACGGGAAACTCTTCACTGATATCATAAACGTTCGTACGTACCACAGCGCGAATATAGACTCGAACCACTACCGTGTTGCAGTATGGATTCGCTCAAAACTCTCAACGGTGTACAACACGCGTCAAACACAGACGCCACGACCTAACATTGAACTACAACAAGAAACCGGAGTGGCCCAGGAAATCAGCTAAAAGCAGCCCTACCAACGGGAGAGCAGCTTGGCGCAGCTACTCTGGCACGGTAATAAATCTTCGAAAACGCACAGACGATGACCGGATACCAACCCACACCCTTCAGGAAGTTGAGGAACAAATTGCCGCTGGTGTTGACCTACTCCCAAGTGTGCTATCAAAATTCGGTGGTGAAGCACTGGAAAGGGCGCTAAACTGGGTAATAACCAAGATTTGGGAGCAAGAGTGAAGGATTGGATGGGTAGTATCGTGTGTCCCATCTATAAAAAGGGTGACAAGCTGGATTGCTGCAACTATCGTGCAATCACGCTACTGAGCGCCGCCTACAAGTTGCTCTCCCAAAGTTTATGCCACCACCTGTCACCAATTGCAAAGGAATTCGTGGGGCAGTACCAAGCGGGATTCATGGGTGCCCGTGCTTGCATTGGAGGGTTTGATTTAAAGAGCTAGGATAGACACTAGTGGCACGACATTCAGCAAGTCTGTCCAACTTGTTGGCTTCACCGACGACGTTGATATTGGAGCACGTATATTTGAGACTATGGCGGAACCGTACACCAGACTTAAGGCTGAAGCTGATAGAATTGGGTTTGTGATTAAAGCGTTCAAAACAAAATACATGAAGGGAAGAGGCTCACGAGAAGACAATATTAGCCTCCCACCACGAGCTCAGATCAACGGTGATGAAATCGAGGCGGTAGACGAATTCATGTATCTTGGCTCATTGGTGACCGCTGATAACGAAAAGCAGAAAACTCCGAAGTACGCTAAGATCAAACTTAACACCAAACTACAAAGTTGACCATCTACAAGACATTGATTTGACCGGTAGTCCTCTACGGCAACGAAAAATGGACATTGCTAGTGGAGGACCAACGTACCCTTGGAGTCTTTGACCGGAAGGTATTGCGTACGATCTACGGTGGAGTGCAGATGAACGACGGAACGTGGAGGAGGCGAATGAACCACGAATTGCATCAGTTGCTGCTGAGAAACTCCCATCGTACACACCGCTAAAATCGGTCGACTACGATGGACTGGGCATGTCGTAAAAATGTCGGACGACAGCCCAGTTAAAATGATTCTCGAAAACGAACTGACGGGGCACCAGAAGAAGAGGCGCACAACGAGCAAGGTGGTTCGATCAAATATAAGGCGACCTGTGGACCCTTTGCAGAGAGCAAGGCTGGTGAGGTGTAGCCATGGACAGAACTTCTGTGTACAGCAGAGGCCACACCGACCTTGTTCTGATTGACCAGACCAAGCATCCAGCAGGGGTGGTTGTGTTCGGATTGGTTGCTTCCAATGACAAAAATGATCCCTAGTTTTACCCAAGAAAGCCTGAAAGTGAACACAGATGTGTACGTAGGAATCCTTAAGGATCATGTTGCTTTGAATAACATCTACCTATAAATATGGTTCAATAACAACATGCTCCAATTCTAGTTCAAATAGATGTAGCCATCTAGTTCGCCTGACTAATTATCTGGGTTTCAGTGTACGGATAAATATTGAAGAACGTGTATGTCAACGACGAAAATGAAATGGCCGGTTCGATGAAGAGTGCTAGAGAGTAGAATGCGCGAAGAATGCCGCCAGAAGCCGAATGCTAATGGCCGGTACCCGGCTCAACAGGGAGCGGTACAGAGTAGCAAGAATATAAGAAAAACGAATCCACTGCAGAAATAAAAGGCAGCACGAAGAAAGTGTGATAGCTGAAGCGCGAGAAAGTATGGACCGGAAAGATGTGCGGAGTTTTTATGCTACGGTTAACGGGGTGCGGCACAGTACTGTACCGATGCCTGCCATATGCGGAACGACAAAACATTGGTGGCTTCCAGGTGGAAGGAGTACTTCAAGCAGTTGTTGAACGGCGAAAATAAGAATGTAGCGAGGAATAGGATTAACATAGATGATGATGGACAAGGAGTGGACCAGCCGACAAGAGAGGTTAAAAAGGCTATAAGTGAGCTGAAAACTGCAAGGCTGCTAGGACGCATGGAAGTGAGTAGTTCCACCAATCGTTCCATCGAGTACTTCTGCAGGTATGGGAGGACAAAAAAATGCCTACCGGTTGGTTAGATGGCCTCATATGCCTAATCTTTAAGAAAAACTGGTGTGCGCCAATTATAGAGGGATTACCCTGCAGAATTTGGCGTACAAAATACTGTCGCGCATCATGTTTAACAGACTGAAACTGCTTGAGGAGTTCTTCGTCGGCGAATACCAGGCTGGTTTTCGTGAGGGCCGATCAACAATAGATTAGATGTTCACCTTGCGAATGATCTTAGATAAATTCCGGAAGTGTTACTTGCAGACTCACCATCTGTTTATTGATATCAAGTCCGATTCAGTGAAAAGAAATGAGCTGTGGCAGATAATGTCTGAACATGGTTTTCCGGCAGAACTAATTAGTCTCATACGTGCAACGCTGGATGTTCGGATTGCAGACGAGGTGTCAAACTCGTTTCTGGCGTTAGATGGGTTGAAGCAAGGAGATACACTCTCGAATTTACTGTTCAATATTGCTCTCGAGGGTACGATAAGGAGATCAGGCGTGCAGAGAAACGGCACTATCATTACACGGTATTGACGATATTGACGATATTGACCTCATTGGAATCGATCGCAGGGCAGTGGAAGAGGCCCTGGAGCCTCTGAAGAGGGAGACAGCGAGGATGGGCTTGACCATCAATTCTACCAAGTACATGGTTGCTGGTAGAGATAGAGTGAGGCCTAGTGGTGTTGATGCTGAGGTAGTGTTTGATGGGGGTGTGCTTGAAGTTGTTGAAGAATTTGTTTACCTTGGAACACTTGTGACATGTGACAACGACGTTTCCCGTGAAGTGGGAAGACGCGTTGCGGCCTTTTACGAATAACGTAACCAGCATAGGTCCTGCAACTTGCAAACGGAAACCAAATTCGTGCTATATAAAACTTTGATTCTTCCGGTGGCTCTCTACGGGCACGAAGCGTGGACGTTAAAATAGGCATACCAGAATGCCTTCGGTGTTTTTGAGTGAAAATTGCTACGGACAAGATTGGCAGGAAACTAGGCAATGGTGTGTGGCACAGACGCATGAATAACGAGTTATATCAAGTGTATAAAGAAACGAATATTATTAAGCGTATAAAATACAACAGACTTCAGTGGGCAGTGCCAGCCAGTGACCAGTGCGAATGTCGGGAGAAAGAATTGCGAAAACAATATTTGGCAAGGAACCAGGTCTCGAGGCCATTAATACGCTGGATACATGTAGCGGAGAGCCTGGGAACCCTAAACGTTCTGGGCAACTAGACGTATCTCCCAAGACCGACGAAGATGGAGCTCTACCATACGCCCGGATTTGGTGTGAAGCTACGCTGTAGCCAACCAATCGTATGTGAGCATCCTCGCTCGAACTGGAACTCTTTACGGACCTCCATAACAAAGCATTAGAGAGAAATGTCATCTGACTATATTTACAATGTTTGCAAAAACTTCAGGCGTCGTCAGGAGGCGATCATAAATGCAAATGACAGACATATTGAGTGAAAATGAAGCGAAATCTTCAACGATTGTTTCATGATAATACAGGTTATGTTTTTGTTGATAATAAAGATACTAGGCTAGCGTAAAATTAAAATGGTTAGGGTCTCATTATTTTTTGACGAATACTGTAAATTTTATTTTCTTAAATCCATCGCTAAGGAGATTCTAAGACTCCACCGAATTATTTCTTAGAAAATAATGATTATAACTCTATTTGGCCGACCTGGTGACCACCGATAATGACACCAGCAGAAACATTGCGGATGAATATCGTGCCAAAATTCCGTTGCTCTGAAGCACATTTTGGTTGAATATAGACCACCGCGTCCTGGAGATCTTCCGTGAGAAACATCAACAGACATGAATCGAATAGAATGGAGCTGTTTGATTTGTGAAGGTCTCAATCTTACTCGTTGAAAGTTAAGTACTGCGTAAACGAAGCGGTACGTTGACAGTTCCAAGAGCTCTTCAGAGTGCGACAACACGAACAACTGAAATTAATTAAAACCATTTCAAAACTTCCAAAAGCGAATCAGCACCAGTTGATCTCAGCCCAATGCCTCCCAAGACCAGCAAAGTTCCCTTTCGCATGCATTCTTTCATTTTGTTCTCTTCATCACGATTCAATCACGTTGTCCATCCCCTCGTTGCTGGCTCATGCCAATGTTGAGGTGCATTGTTTAATTTAGATTATTAAGTGAGAATGGTAAAGCGCCCTATCGTGTGGGCTCAATCTCTTCTTAATATATCAAAAGCTTAATTGTTTTTGTGCGCACGCGTTCCGACGCAGAACCAACCTTGTTCACCCGACTTGTGTATGGATATATGAATGGCTGGATGCATGGATGGATGGGTGGTGATGAAATTCATTTCTCACCTTTCTAAAAACCCTTCATCAGCGAACATGTGCCGCTCGTGCTCTACTAAATTATGTGTACAACTAGTCATAGGTAGGTATCCGATATGTTTTCAAGTCCACAAATCGACACTGAAGATTGGGGAATTCGGGGTTAGTGTCCATAGATGATAAGCAGATTCCTGTTCTATCTCTGAGCTGGTATATTAGAATTTTTGAGGAATTGAAATTAATTAATACGGTTAGAATTTCAACTTCTAATTGGCAGCTCTGTAGTTCAAAGTTTACATAGCAGTAAGCACTGAATTAGTGTTAACAGCATACTGTTAGTTTATACTGATTCTCAGACTTAAATGTTCTAGTACGTTTTCATTTTCTTCTCAAAAACTGCACTACACAACTGGATCTTACATCACTCCTACTTTTTTTTGAATCGGCATAATATGGTCCTGCATAAAGATGGCATTGCTTTCAAATGTCAACTATTTGTATTAAAAGATGGCATATCTTAGCATAGACATTTTACCTACGTCTCCCCTACCTATCACTACATGATCTATCAAGCAGGGTTGTTACTATCTATTTATCCAAGTTGCGTTTCAAATCTCAGAGTTTACTCTCGCTGTTGCACAAAACGTTAATAATATTTACCCAAGAATGTGTACACCATCGTGCTCTACAACATGCAGGAACTGCGTCATAGATCAAGATGCTTGATAACCGCTCTGTGTGTGATGATGGATGATGAATCCGATAAAGCAATTAATTGAGCCTAAAAATAATAGTTCAGGTATGATGAGGACAATTCATTCGAGTCTTCGCATAAAATATGATTGTCAAATTGTCTTTTACAAAATCTCAACACTAACCACATAAAACACGACATGGTGCGTAAATAGGTCACGATTTTCGAATTCTTTCGACGACAATCCGGCTTCACCTCCCACTGCAAATCACGAAATTCGAGCATAAATCCCACTCTCGCTCTCTATTGTTATGTCGTTTTGATTTTTTTTTTTTTACTTTTCTGGTTAGCGCAATAAGAGAGCAAACATTTTCCGTAGCGTTCTGCATCTAATCGTCGGTTGCATTAGAAAAGACACTCTGGGAACAAGCCGAGATCCGCTCAATGGACTTATGCAGGTTCCACACACCAGTGCAAAGTTAGGAGCCCTGGCTAAGCTTATTATTTAACGATCTTAAGGCGGACCTTTTCCCGCGCGTAGAGCTACAGCAGAACTCGACCAGACCCAAAACCGCCGCAGCATAGTGATAGGAACCGAAGAGGCAAAACAGCCGACCACTTAAACCCCGCAGGCAGCATCAAGCGTGGGATGGTTACAGTTATTTATGGTTTTATTGAGTCAAAATAGAAAGAAGCGAATTAAAATGAAAATGCGCCCTCGCAGCTAGATAGAGCAGAGCACAGCCGGTTTTCCTGAATGGAGTTTTAGCATAGAATATGACTATGGCGAAAAAAAAACCCCAATGAATGCTATTTTGCTCTGCCGGTTGCCGGACGACAATCGACCGACGGAGGGAAGTTGCACAATCCGAGAAGGGGGCCAATCTGAGCGGCGAATCCGAACGAGTTGCACAATGTCCCGGTCCACCGCCACGATGGTCGCCAGAGGGAATCTGTGTTGGCCCATTTGTCTGTGATTTGATTGGTATTTAAAGGAAAATCGTTTGGCAATTCTGATTTAAGTTCAATGACGGTAAATGGTCTAAAGATACCTAAAGATGCTGCAGTTGATGATCTTTAGTTTCCAAATCCTTTAATTGCAACTGGGTTCTTATCAATTTTTCATCAACATCATTATTCAATTTATTATTGTGTTTTTTTTTTTGGCGCCCAAACGTTTTTGGCTTGATGATCACACAGAAAAAAATAAAGATTTCTAACAGACGCGTAAAATTTCCCCTCGTTTAATTCCAAGCCAAAGGAGTCGTAAACAACGAAATTGTTTGCAATCTTTCATGCGCCTTACAACAATGTTTGCAATCTTCCATACACGTGGCAAGATTCATACGTTTTTTTTTTTTGTGAATTCATTTATTTGTACAGGCTCAATCGAATCAACTTTACAGAGCCAAGTTTTCATGTTTATATACATCAGTTATCTTAGAACTATGGTTAAGGAGGTAGAACCGATTACTCGCGGCCGTCTCGAGGTTAAAAAGAATTACAAATTTATGGATGGGAAAATTGCGGTGGAAATTTTGAACAAAGCATAAGGAACAATGGTGGTCCTATATCTAGAACTTCAAATTACAAGTTTTTAATTGAACGTTTTCAATTTAAAAAAAAATCACTCACTCACACACACAACCACACTCACACACACAACCACTATCACACACTGACGCACACGTTCCTCAAAAATTTAACCTAAGCAAGTAAGTTAATCAAACTACAATCTATAATTAATGTTAGTTAAAAACACATGAATAAGCTTCATAAACTCCAGATCACGAGCAGCTAAAATGTCTCTAATCGATACATTGGGTTGTCTACCTCGAGCCCGAAGGGAATCATAAAGCTCCGATCTGACTACACGATGCTCAGCACAAAACCAAATAACGTGATCTGCGTCCTGGTAACCTTGTCCACACTCACAGAGATTGCTGTCACTCAGCCCAACACGGTATAAATGAACGTTTAAAGAATAATGATTGGACATGAGGCGAGACATCACACGAATGAAGACTCGACCCACATCCATACCCCCAAACCATGATTTCTTAGACACCTTTGGGATGATAGAATGTAGCCATCGCCCCAAATCTCCTTTACTCCATTTATACCGCCAGCTAACGAGTGATATCTGACAAAAAATATAGAAAAATTCGTTGAAGGCGATTTGTCGGTCATAAATATCGCCTTCCGTAGCGCTCACCCTTGCAAGCGAGTCCGCTTTCTCATTTTCAGGAATCGAACAATGAGAAGGGACCCACACAAAGATGATAATAAAAGAACGTGAAGATAAAGCACTTAGAAGAACGGGGGCGACCCCGGCGTACTGGTTAACATCCATACCTCTCACGCCAAAGTCGCGGGTTCGAATCTCACCTCCGAACAAGTTACGAAAATACCCAAAAAGGGAATTTGAGTAACTACGACGGGAGATGAACCAGCCCAAGGCTGAAAATCTCGATAATCAAGACAAAAAAAAAAAAAAAACTTAGAAGAACTCGTATTTTCTTAAGAAAATAAGAGATGTGCCGTACCGGCCTCAAGGAGCGAATAACCTCTATAGAACTGAGACTATCCGTGAAAATAAAGTACTGATCCGGTGTAAGTGAGGCAACAATTTCTAAGGAAAAATGAATTGCCGCCAATTCCGCGACAAAAACAGAACAACACAGAAAAAAATAATGAATTTTAACAGTCGTGTAAAATTTCCCTTCGTTTAATCGTAAGCCAAAGGAAGCGTAAACAACGAATTTGTTTGCAATCTTTCATACGCCATACAACAATGTTGGCAATCTTCCATACAGCACACTACATTCAGGCGCTATTCTACTTAACTTTACATGAAATATCCCACTATTTTCTGCCAAATCTAGCATTCCCTTTATGTGCATTAGATAACGCAGAAAATTCAATGTTTCTTTTTATCTGTGAAGGTGCTTGAAGTTTACGAGCGACGCTATAATTTTCATTGTATACACCAAAGCCAGCGGAGTCCTCTATCAAAGATCCGTCAGTGAAAAACATTTTGGTGGAATCAACTAGGCCGAACTTTGCAGCAAATGTCACCGGAGCAATGATAGGACGATGATGCTCTGGGATGCCACAAAGCTCCTGTTTCATGGATAAATCAAAATGAAGCTAATTGCCGAAGTCGGACAAGCAAACACGAAATGGAAATATTCGGAGAAGGGCTGACATCCTGTGTGATTTAAAGATGGTAAAACGTCATGAAGCGTGTTTGAGGATTCAACTCAAGAAGCTTCTCAATGTTTCCGATTACCTGAGGGTTCATAACTTCACACCTGGTGAGGAGTCGGAGAGATAATTCTGAAAACCGATCCGAGAGTGGCAACATGCCAGCCAGCACTTCAAGACTCATGGTATGAATCGAGTGCATGCAACCTAACGCGATTCGAAGACACCGATACTGAATACGTTCCAGTTTAATGATGTGCGACCGAGCCGCTGACTGAAAACAAAAACTACCGTATTCTATGACCGACAAAATTGTTGTCCGGTACAACGTTAGAAGATCTTGCGGATGTGCGGAAATTTGAAGCTTTGGTTGTGCTGGGCTATGCTTCCTAGAAAAAACCACCAACTCAGTTTTCTCCGTAGAGAATTCGATACCTAGCTCTAGAGCCCAAGTAGACAAATTTTCTAGGGTATCCTGTAAAGGTCCTTACAGATCGACCCCATTGGGCCCCGTGACAGACACTACGCCATCATCTGCGAGTTGTCTCAACGTACAGTTGTCACTTAGACAACCGTCAATGACATGACATGAAAATTATACAAAAGAGGGGTTAAACATGACCCATGTAGCTAAATCGAAAAGCGGTAGAGTTTCCATGAGAAAAGCTCATATGTTTCTCCGACAGCAAATTGTACAAAAAATTGTTCATTAATGGTGAAAAGCCACAAGCGTGGAATTTATCTGAGAGAACTTGAACAGATACTGAATCAAAAGCCCCCTTGATATAAAAAAAAACAGAAGCCATTTGCTCTTTTTTTAGCAAAAGCTAACTGAATATCCGTGGAAAGCAACGCGAGACAGTCGTTCGTTTCCTTACCTCTGCAGAAACCATATTGAGTATCTAGGTTATTCGTCTCAACCCATTTGTCCAGGCGGAAAAGGATCATTTTCTCCAACAACTTTCGAATACAAGATAACATCGCGATGGATCGATAGGAGTTGTGGTCGGACGCGGGTTTACCAGGTTTTTGAATTGCAATAACTCTCACCCGTCTCCAGTCATCCGGTACCATGTTGAGTTCAAGAGTTAAACAAGTTCAACATGCGCCTCTTAGTGACGTCTGGAAGGTTTTTAAGCAAGTTGAACTTGATCTTATCAGCCCTATGAGACGTATTGCCACACGAAAGGAGTGCGAGAAAGAGTTCTACCATTGAAAAGGGTTGGCTGATCTCATCTATCGAATTCGTGGTTTCACGAGGAAACATTTGTGCTGGCACAGAATCTGGACAAACTTTTCGCGTGAACTTGAGGATCCATTGGTCCGAATACTCCTCGTTCTCGTTGTTCGTAGTTCTGTTATGCAATCTTCGCGCCGTATTCCAAAGGGAATTCACACGTTTCACGCGATAGCCCGTCCAAGAATTGTCGCTAGTAATCGCGTTTCTTTGCCTTGGCTCCTAAATTCGCGTTCGAGAGCCGTGTACCTTTCGAAGTGTTCAGGTGTTCCACGTCTACGAAAAACTTTGAACACGTCGGACTTTTTACGGTAAACCTCGGTTCATTGCCGATCCCACCATGGGGAAGGAGGTTTCCTGCGAAATGACGTTCCTGGAACTGGTCGAGTTTGAGCTTGAAGCGCGCTTTCCAAAATCAGGTTGGAGAGGAAGTTATATTCCTCCGGCGGTGGAAGCTTTTCTACCGTTGCTTCATCTATTGCTGTCTTGAACCTTGTCCAATCGATATTACGAGTTAGATCATACGTGACGTTGATGGATTCCGGCGGATTGAACCCGGTGGCAACCGAAATTTTTATTGGCAAATGATCACTACCGTGGGGATCTTGAATCACATTCCATGTGCAATCCAACGATAATGAATGCGAACAAAGTGTGAGGTCTAATCTAGTGCCAACTGAGGATGAACCAGCCAAACGTGTTACTTCTCCATTGTTAAGTACTGTCATATTGAAGTTATCACAGAGGTCATATATCAAGAAAGACCGGTTGTCATTATACAGTTCTCCCCAGCCTGTACCGTGAGAGTTAAAATCTCCCATGATCAACCGCGGAGCAGGAAGAACAACAGCCTGACATGCGACAACTTCAATACCTGGAATTGGAGGAAAATTCACCCTATAGAAGGAGTAGCACTTTTTTATCCCCAAAAGTACTCCTCCTCCACGTGAATCCTGATCAAGCCTGAAACGTGATCAAGCCAAATAATGTTGAAATCATGAATCGGAAGATCGATTTCGGGCGAAAGCCATGTTTCACAAAGAGCAAATGCATCACAATCGATATTGTGAGCTAAAAATTTAAATGATTCCAATTTAGGAATAAGACTTCGACAATTCCACTGCAGAACAGTGATCAAATCCCCTACTTCTTTTGGCAAATTATCCATCGAAAGAAATGATAGCTGCAAGGAGGGGTCACTTTAATGTTAATTTCTTCCAAAAAGTTTTCACAGTGGGAAGCATTGCCATAACAATGCTTTTAAGATGGTCAGAAACTCCGAGGTACTTGAAAATACCTTCCACAATATCATCGAATGAGAACAGCCCAGATGAAGAGGGGGCTTCTGTTCTTTAAATCGTGGCATCAGGGGTTTTGGACGTCCCCGGGAGAGGTTGATTCGGATTATCCTTCTTTCCGCTGCTTTTTGAATTGGGCATGTTGATTTGGGGCTTCTGTTCAACTACTTTTCCTGCTCGGATACGTCTTTGCCTCCGTGAAGCACCTTCCGGAAAACTGAGAGATGTTCCCTCCTCAACCAAGTCCGAATCAGACTCGTTATCTGACAGAGGAGCAAAAAGATTTGTTTTGGTATCAGGTGGCGAGGCTTTCTTAAGCATTTATGCAAAAGATTGCCTTGAACGTTGTTTTAGAGAACGTTCTAATTTTTCCCCGCGTTGTTTGTACGCCGAGCATGACGAGAGAGCATGTGGAGGAGTTCCCTTGGAGAAAACGCATTTTAGAGTGTTATCTGCACAGAGACCAGCCTCATGTTTCTCCCCGCAAGTGGAGCAGCGTGCCTTATTGCCGCAATGGGATGCCGTATGCCCCATCTGCTGGCAGTTTTGGCAGATCATTACCCGGGTTACAAACAACCGCACAGGTAGCCGAAGTTTTCCCAGCTCTAGATAGCATTTTCAGTCAGCTATAACATAAGGATAATTAAAAAAATATTGACATGTAACTTTTAAGGGAAAATCTATATTTTAGTTCAAAACACAAAAACCAAACTTTTTTTTACCGTCCATATAGCACCAACAATTGTCTAAAACTTCGCCGAAGACACCAAACCAATCGGACAAACCGTTTCCGAGATACAATTTTTTGAAGATATCATGTGCATTTTTCATAGGCCCTTCTCATAAGTAAGGCTAGATTCAAAATGGCGAACCAAGTATGCAAAACGGCGTTTTTCTTCCCCAAAAACTTGTATGCAAGGTTTAATGCAAATAAAAAAATACAAAAAATAAAAACTGGAAAAATGTCCCACTTGTTCGTGGAATCGCTCTGCAGTGCTACCAATATTGTTTATGGTGCCACACATACATTCAGGCGTTATCGGACTTAAATGTACATGAAATATCCCATTATATTCTGCCAAATCAAGCATTCCCTTTATGTCCATTGGATAAAGCAAAAAAATCAATGTTTCTTTATATCTGTGTAACAGGAGATCGTGATAGGCCGTACTCCACAACTGGTCCTGGACCCTATATTTCATCTAAGAAAATACCAATATGGCCGACTGGAATTCATACCAGACCGACTGAGGTGAAAAGCAACCCCGCTTACCACTACACCACCGACACCGTCGCGAGACTGAAGAAGACCCAAGGACCAGACGGAATCCCGAATCTTGCTTTGAAATAATTGATCAAAGAGAACCCGGATATTTTCTGGACCACGTTGCAGAAATGCATCGGAGGTACTTCGGCGTATAAGCCTATATGCCTGTTGGATTCAATCGGCAAACTGCTAGGAAAGGTAATCCTGAACAGGTTTACCATGTACACGGAGAGTGAGCATGCCCTGTCGAACCCGTAGTTTGGCTTCTAGAAACGTAGTGGACGCCATCCGAACGGTAGTGAAAGTTGCAGAGACAACACACACACAAAAACAAGAGGGAAAATCGTAATTGCACGATGGTGTCCCTAGACGAGAAGGCGGATTTCAAAAGCGCTATCTTTTATCTTTACAGGATATTGTGGAGCTACCTTTAGAACCAAACAGATGCGGTAGAAAAATAAATGACAATCACAGCCTGAGGACTCCGTCCTTGGTCTGGCGCTGTGGAATGCGATGTACGATAGAGTGTTGAAGCTGAACCTTCTCAGAGACGTGCAGATTGTCAGTATCGCACATGATGTGGTGTTCATAGCAGTCAAGGAAGCACGAGAAGCAGTGGAGGTACTCGCAACAGAGGCGATATGAATTGTGGAAGGCTGGCTGTGGATGAAAATGCTAGTGCTAGCCTATCACAAGCCAGGAGTGGTGCTTAAAGGCTGACTAAAAGTAAATTGGTACGCCCCTTGCGCGCCACTAGCACACCTTTAGTGTTGGGAATCGAACATCTTCGACAGTGGTTTGCTTACACTTCTATAGATAACAACTGGTGCAAGTTTGATCAAAGTAGTCGATCGCGTTCAGAACTAACGTCAAATGAAACTCGAAAGAAGAAAAATCTTGTACACAAGCACCTGGAAAATCCGGAGTGGTCCGGTTCCAAGCTGGCTAAAGTGCTGAAGATGCCGAAAACAACAGTTTGTCGAGTGCTCAAAACCTACAAGGTGAGTTTGGAAAGGAATCAGCGGATCTACGAAAAAACTGGAACTAGGGATCGACAGCGGGCAGCAAGGTGTTGTGGTGTGTTAAAGCCAACCCCGGTCTTTCGATTCGTGATGTGGTCAGAAGGTACAATGCAAACTTTAAAACGGTGCGGAACCTTCTTGCCAGGGAAAGATACAAGTCGTAGAAAGCCAGTAAACATCCAAACCTGCACATGAAGCAGAATTTCGCAGCCAAAAAGCGTGCAAGGCTCTTGTACGACCGTGTTTTGATGAAACACAAGGGCTGCACATTGATCGATAACGAAACATACGTCAAACTCGATTTTAAGCAGCTTCTCGGTCAAAAGTTTTTCATCGCGACTGGAGGTGGGGTGTGCTGGGAAGATTAAAGTTCGTGTTTGCCAACAAGTTCACGAAAAAGGAGATGATTTGGCCAGCGATTTGCAGTTGAAACCTGAAAACGGAACCATTCGTCACATCCTCGACGATATCCCAAGTTTACATTGAAGAATGCCTGAAAAATCGTGTATTGCGGTTCTTTCGCAGGCATAGGGGCAAAGTCATCTTTTGGCCCGATTTGGCCAGCTGCCACTACTCCAAGGTGCTTCTGGAGTGGTATGCTGCCAACAAGATCGATTTTGTCCCCAAGCTAATGAATCCTCCGAATTGCTCGGAATTTCGACAAATCGAAAAATACTGGGCAATTTAAAACCAGCAACTTTGACGAAGCGGGGGACAGTCAAGGACATTCAGCAAATGTGGGAAAAATGGAAGAAATGCTCTGGCAAACATACTTTTGCATATAAAAAGTAATAAACGATCCATAAAAAATTGAAAATTGTGCCAAAAAACGCATTCTTGACCCATAAGACTCTGGTGAACATCCCTCAAAAAAAAAAAAAAAAGAAATGTTCCGTACATTTCATCAATCTGATCCATACTTCAGATAAAATTTAGCAATAGAATGTAAAAAATTTACCGTTTTATATCTAGGGCATGATCGTTAAAATTGAACGGATTACTCATAAACATATTGCAAATGGTGCATAAAAATTTCAATAAATTTCCTGAAACTTGTAAAATTGATCCATACAATGTAACATTTGTGCAATAAATTATATTCGCATGTTCCATCAAATATTTGAAATTTTCCATAAATAAATTGCCAATGATCAGTAAAACGATGAACAATGAACCATAAGCTTATAAAAATGATACATTATAAATCAGTTTTTTTCGCTGAACCACATGGTATCATCCATAAATTATGCCTGCTTTTTTCCAGGTTTGGGCACAATTCTTTTACATTTTGATCCATAAAGATTGTAAAATTGATCCGTAACAACGTTACTACTCAGATTTAGTAACATGTCCGATCTTTCAGGTATCCGGCTAAAATATTGGTGCCAAAGAAGGATCGCGGAGTTTTTGCGGAGCCGCATTGAGGATTAAAGAACTAAGGGGCAAAAAGCGGTCGATGTTTCCGACATCTGAAGTGTTAACATAGCTTAGATTAGATTCCAGGCAAACGACTGATTCATTTGCCCGGTATAAGGCAAACGAAGGATGTTTTTTGTAGTTATGTCCAACGAGCAACAGCGAGTTGGACAACAAGCGTCTGCCCTGCATAATTTAATAACAATAAATTTTCTGAAATAACATTTTGATCAAGTCCTTTATTTGACCTGTAGTTCTTTATGTGCAGGAGAGCACTTTACCAAATTTCTTGAAAAACATGTGGCGCAGATGAGGGGAGATCAAATAATGTTAAGTGCACAAAGTTGGTTTGTTAAGAATCATTTTTTAAAGATTGTAGTCTGTTATACAAACTATTGTAAATCAGTTTCAATTTATGTATGGCTCGTTTTCAATAATTTATGGATGATATGCACATATGTTAGTGCACAAATGTTACATTCTGTGGATCAATTTAGCAAGTTGAAGAAAAGTTATTGAACCTTTTAAGGATCATTTTCAATATGTTTATGGGTAATCCCAACAATTTTATCGACCATTCCCTTGATGTATGACGGTAATTTTTTGACATTTTATTAGTAAATTTTACAAAGTATGGATCAAACTGATGAATTTTATATCATTTCTATTTTTTTGTGGATTTTCACCAGTCTCTTATGGGTCAAGAATAAGTTTAATATAGAACGGCTTTCAATTTTTCATGGATCATTTCTTCAATTTTAAAGATAGAAACTTAGGGCTGCCAATTGCGCTGATTCCGTGTCCGTTTCCACTGTGCAGGCGCTGATGGGCTCCATCAAGACGAAGGTTCGAGATTTCGTTCGTACTGAAGAAATGTAACCAACTAATGTTGTAACCTTGCATTTTTAATAAAAGTACTGTAAAGTAACCATTATTGGACTTTTTAAACTTACTGCATCACGAATTACAGGTCTTTTTGTGCGTACCAATTCACTTTTAGTCAGCCTTTATTATCAATTGAAAGGTAGTGCAACAGGTGAACACGGTCAGAGAACATACCATTGACTTGAGGAGGCTCCTAGCTAGTGTTTCTATGTCAGTACTCCGGTATGGTAGTCCAGCCTGGGTTCCCAGCAATAAAAACGAGAATAAACATGTTGCGTTGGAACAGCACGTTCAGGTTGTTGAACTTTTTTTTTAACTCTTTAGTAATTCCAAATTTATCAATATTTCCATTTCATGTTAATCTAGGTGCTCCAACTACTACCGTAACGTATCAAACTTAATTGTTAAAATACGTACCTAATTTTGTTTACATTGTTCATGCCTTAGCAGTTCAGTATTTTAAACAGGTTTTTATTCCTGCGTGTCAGTATAACAACAATAATCTTAAAACTAAAAACTACAGTTAATTTTAACTAAGCATAAAAGGAATTAATCATTGCAAAAGAAGATTGCAACGATTTTTGTCTGAAATTATTGATTATTTTGTTGGACATTTGTTCTAAAGTCTCAACATTCGAAATTCTAAAGGGGGTCCACGATGAAATTGCCACACACAAAATTGATTCGCAAAATTCGAGTTTTTATCCGATTGCCATCAAATTTTCAGGGATTGAGAAATAACTATTAAACTTCATTTTACCATTTTACTCGTATTTTATTTACAGTCCATACGCAAATGCCCGCACCTTGGCCTTAACCCCGGCCATAAGATTCTGCACAACCTGTGAATCAACCGTTTTTTGCATGTAAACCCATACTTTCTTCAGTTCCTCGACTGTCTTCACTACCTTAGGTCGTTTAAGAAGGTGCTGCTTCATAATCGCCCAGTACTTCTCGATGGGGCGGAGCTCCGGAGTGTTGGGAGGGTTGAACATTTTCGGCACGAAATTGACCTTATTGTCCGCATACCACTTCAGCACGTCCTTGGAGTAGTGACATGAAGCCAAATCCGGCCAGAAGATTGTTGGGACGTTGTGGGCCTTCAGGAGAGGAAGCAGCCACTTCTGGAGGCACTCTTTTATGTACACCTGTCCGTTCATCGTGTCCTGGGTCACGAAAGGTGCACTCCGCTTCCCGCACGTGCAGATGGCTTGCCAAACCAGGAATTTCTTCGCAAATTTGGACATCTTCTGAGTGCGGACATGCTCCGGAACGCTGAACTTATCCTTGGCCGTGAAAAACAGGTTGCCGGGGATCTGTTTGAAGTCGGCCTTCACATATGTTTCGTCGTCCATGATGCAGCATTCAACTTTCGTCAGCATGTTGAGGTACAACTTCCTGGCACGGGTTTTGGCGGACTTGTTCTGCTTCTCGTCGCGATTAGGGGCCTTTTGTACCTTGAACGGTCGAAGCCCAGCCTTAGTTTTGGCCTTCTGGACAAAACTTCGGCTTAGGTGCAGCTTCTTAGCCACATCCCGAACGGAGGCGTTCGGATTTCGGTTGAAGGCCCCAACTACGCGGTTGTGATTTTTGGTGTTGTACGGAATACTTTTTCCTTCACTTCTGGGCTTCCGATCGGTGGTCAACCGTTCCTCGAACCGCTTAATCACTCGCGACACCGTGGAATTCGCGATTCCCAACGTTTTAGCGATGGAACGATGCGAGAGATCCTTGTTCTCGTGATGAATGCGCAAGATTTTATCACGCACGAGCTGTTCTTTCGACTCCATTTCCGCGAGTTTTGATCACAGGACTTTAAAACTTGCAGAATGTAAATAATGCACTATGAACTAAATCCACCCAAATTTTCATTAAATTCTACCCAACCGTTAAAAAGTTAGAGCAATTTCATAGTGTGGCAATTTGTAACGTTCTCGACCTTCTTATTATTGGTTCGTGTGTTTGGATTAGGCAGTTGGCAAAATACCTTCAATTGCAGTTAAATTAATTCACAATAATTTTTGGACTTTATTTGATTTCATGAACCATTTAGATTTAAGCTTATAAATTTTTGAATTTCCTTGCTATAAAAATTTAAAAAGTTGTACTAAATAAATTACACTAGGGCTGATCATAGATGGCAGTTAGAATTTTGAAATGGATTGACACTCGAGTAAAGGTGTATTGGTAAACGTCAAAAATGATGATGATGGATTTTTAGGTTCTTAAAACTAATTTCAGGACCAAATCGGTCATTTCTGAATTTCGTCGGCTAGAGAAAGGAAGCTAGCCATTGTGGTTCGTTTATTTAATCTACCGAGTTTTTAAGTTTTTATCGGAAATTTCACCCAAGTGGCGAAGGCTCTTTTCTTCCTAGCTTTCTTTGTCTACAAAAAAAGCGTCCAATAGGCGCTTTTTTGTTCGGACCTCAAGTTCGCCATCTTCTTTTGGCTATTGTGCACGTGGTGTCTTTCCGGTGGCCACAGCTCAAGTTGAGGCCCGCCAGCTCCTGGCAGACAAACGGGGTAGGGAGAAAAGTTTCCTCCCGCCCTCAACCCCGCAACTTTATTTCGGCCATTCTTCATTCGAGCAAAGCAAACTACGGGAGCCCTATCTGGTGGAAGTCCCTTGCTACGTGACTGCGGCGGCCAGAACATCGCACGCCAGCTCATCGCACACAACTCACGTGCCCCTCGGTTATTCCGGGCTACAAAAAGACCCTGCGCAGGTTAGTCTATTCATGGCCATGAAACACACACAATACAACACTCACACACACACAATAACGAGACGGAAAAAATGAATACAGATTAAAATGAATTAAGCTGAATTTCTATACGTTATTCTTTCATACTACCTGAGCCCTGTGGTAAAATTAGTCCGCCCGGGTGTACGTTTCGCTTTGCATCTCCGTTGATTGAGCATACCTTCCTTTCATTTTAAGATCTTGTTCTTTCCGTGGACATCATTTTGCCTGTACCAAATCAACCGTTCTAAATCTCCCTGAGAATTGCACCCATGCTGGAAAAGCTTAGTCGGGCACCATAAAACACGACCAGTGGTCTCTCCATAGCGAGAGGGGGAGGGGGGGGGAAAAGTATTTTGTATTGGTTTAATATAAAAAAAAAAAAAAAGAGTGGAGTGTATTAACAAGATGAATTTGCCTCGGCTTTTTTTTTTTGCACCGATGTATTTCAGCATGGTCAATACCGTGTGAAGAAGAGAAATACAAATGTTGGTGCGTCAACTTTGACGCCAGCTGTGGTCTAAACTACTCAATGGAAACAATTCAAATTTTGTCCACATTATTTCCTAAACTTTTTTAAGCTGTGCAGAAATTTTTATTATGCTACCTAATTTTGAAATTGGTATGTCCAAAAACGACTTTTTTGACATATGTTGTCAAAACTTTAAATTTCTAAATCATGTCAACATGAAATTTTGGTCACATAAGGTCAATACATTAGTTATAGTTCTGTCAAAAATTCAGCCAAAAATATTGATAATTGAAAAAGTTACAGAAGGTTGAATATTCCGGTTTTTGGAAGCAAAATTTTGCTCGGCTTATTTTTTGCTACTGAGTGTACTTCGTTAGTACTGTACCAATAATGCAGCTTCAAAATCATCTTCAGAACTTCGTTCTGAATTCTTTGAATTGTTTTTTTTTCCTGGTAGCACAACAACTAGACCATATTGGAACAGCATAAAGCATGGCCAGTCTAAAATTTTGTTTAAATATTAGTAGTTTGTTCTTCAGATAAAGTTTGTATTTTCTGTTTATAAGAGGATATAAACATTTTATATATTTATTACATTTGGCTTGAATGCCTTCAATGTGATCTTTAAAACTTTAATTTTTGATCAAGTTCCAGACCAAGGTAGTTCACTTGACTTCACCAAGACATTGGAACACCGTTCATAGTAACTATGTGACTACTACTAGGTTTCAAAAATGAAGCTCTAGGTTTATGTGGGAATATTATAAGTTGAGTTTTGGAAGCGTTGAGAGAAATCTTCCATTTCTTCCATAATAAGAGAATGTGACTTTTCTGCAGTCTCCTGCAAATGACACAAAGGTTTCTTCCTTTAGCGGAAATTCCTGTGTCATCAGCAAACAAGGATTTCAGGCAACCCTGAGGCAAATCAGGGAGGTCGGAAGTAAAAATGTTATATAACATCGGCCCAAGAATGCTACCCAAGGAACTCCAGCTCTAACAGGTAGTCGATCAGATTTGGAATTCTGATAATTTACCTGCAGAGTTCTGTCAGTTAAATAATTTTGAATTAATTTCATAATATAGGAAAATTTAAGTTTTTCAATTTAGCAATCAAACCTTCATGTCAAACACTGTCGAATGCTTTTTCTATGCCTAGAAGAGCAACTCCAGTTGAACGCCTTCAGATGTGTTTGAACGAATTAAATTAGTAGCTCTTAAGAGTTGATGAGTAGTTAAATGGCCATGGTGAAATCCAAATTGCTCATCTGCAAAAATTGAGTTTGTATTGTTGTGAAGCATTATTCTATTCAAAATTATTTTTTCAAAAAGTTTACTTATTGAAGGAAGTAGACTTATTGGTCTGTAGCTGGATCTTTTTCGGGCTTCAAAATTGGAACAATTTTGGCATTTTTCCATTTGTCAGGTGGTTGTTGAACATGAGAATGGCTAGCACCTCACGGACCATATTACTAGAAGGGTGTAGGGCAGATCTGCTACCAAGGACTGCTCGAGTCGTGTTCAGCGGAGATAGGAGCTAAATAACTCACCGTGGTCCAGTGTCGGAAGAAATTTCACTGCCGGAAAACTATCCGTCGGTATAGGGCAGACTACTCGAGTCGTCTAAAGTATAGATTGGAGCTCACCGTAGTCAGCAACTGGGAAAAATTCCACTGTCGAGGAACTTTTCGTCAGCGTAGGATAGATGCCCTGTCGGGGACTATTCTAGTCATGTGTGTCGAGGGTGAGAGTTTAATAGCTCAAACGAAGAGGGTGCGAGCTATAAGACTCTGTAAACAAGTAAGAGCCAAATGGCTCATGGTGAAACCGACAGCATCAAGCTAGACCTTAGTACGATAGCTCTGCTGTCAAAAAGCCAAATTAGATTCCTCAAGAAGTAATACCATAAGGTAGTCTCGGGAGAATCTGATGGGCAACAATGTTTCTGGATTTTATTGGAATCAGAAGTCTCTACACGCACATTCACACCCTAGCACAGATGGACTTAGTCAGGCCTTTAACTAAGTGCAGTTCTCTGTGTTCGATTAGTCTATATAGATTTCAACATTGGTAAGCGACATCAATGATTAATAGCTATCAAAGAGCTGTTCAGTAAAGTTTTAATTTAAGAAATTGTCTGTCTGATTTTACTCATTGAAAGCAAAATAATTAACTGAATGTTTACATTGTAGTAAACACAAATTGGAGCGTCCTATAGTCATTCTCATTCAATTTTTTTTTCTGCTAAATCAGTTCAAGTTTTGGGAGGCTTATTAGCACCTAATTTAAAAAGAATATATCTTAACCAGATCATCGTCCGGTTTTTTAATTCTTTTTAATCATCCGCGTTGTGGAGCCCGTGTATTCTCGTGTTCAAGGTTTTCGTGCATTCGTAAAAAAGATTTTTATTTTTTAGTGAAAATCTACAGTGAGTGGTGCGTTTCCAAATTCCATGCCCGAACATGTCACCCAATTCAGTGCTTTTGGATATCTTGCATGACCAGACTCGCATCAACGATTAAATGTGCCGCAAAGATGCGGTCAAATTGTGTAAGGAGTGCTTGAGAAGTTCATTTCCGGGCTGAAGATCACCTACGCCTTGCTGGCAGATGATGGCTATCAGTGCATTCTGAATGTCACAGCAATACACTTTTTCAACCAAAGCCTCATAACCATCAACATCGAGTACTACCTTGCCGAATGTGAAGCCCCATAAATTTCCTTCGAAGTATGAACCCGTTGTATGGCATTTTCACTTGACTTCTTCAAAATGAAAACAAATATTTGTTTGTGCTTATTTTTGTTCTCTAAATTTCATATGAAAAAAAAAACTAGATATATTTCCAATATAGAAAATCATCGCTTTTCTTCGTAATATCTATGACGATGAAGAGAATTAAGCAATTTTCTTTTGGACCAAAGTGTCATTTGAAACCTTTTTTTATGCCTAATATATTGTATTTAATATCGAATTGAAGGCCAACGAGAATGAAACAAACACCGTTGTTCTCTGCAATTAATTTACTGTCCGATAAAATTAAATAATCGAGTTACATGTCAAAATTAAAATACCCATTGGATGCTCAAAATGAGTGAAGTCATATTGTTTAATGTCGGCGGAGGAAGTCGACAAATTATATCCGTAACTTAAACAATTGTCAATGAAGACTCGGTCTATGCCGGCGCATAGTGGAGTATGCTTGTCTCAATGCGTTTCCTCCCCTGGTGCCCGGTGCCTTTTACGCGAGGGGTGCTGCAAGTCATCACCAAACAGTCAATTCAGAGCTGGAATGGCTGAGGGAATCCGACTATCTATTTAAAACAAAGCATTGTGATGGTTTCTGCTGGTGTTGACACAATGTGATTTCGGCCCAGTGCTCTGAATATCAACTTCCGATTAACACCGATGAGAATAAGACATCTGGATACTCTAAGTCATGGACAGTGCCAGGTGCAAAATTGGACGGTATACCTCCCTTAGCTCAGTCGGCAAAAGCGTAGCTATAAAGCAACACCATGCTTGAGGTGGCTGGATTCGATTCCCGGTCTAGTCTAGGAATTTTTCGTTAAAGAAAATCTCTCGACTCCCTGGGCATAGGGTATCATTGTACTTGCTACAAAATCATACTGATGCTAAAATGGTACCTGGCATCGAAAGCTCTCGATCAATAACTGTGGAAGTGCATTATAACCAGGGTCATACAATTTCACTTTTAATTGAAAATCGTCGTGGGACGATGAACTTAACATTAATCCGTTTCAATTGAAACACATTATCTTCTTTTGACAGCCAGTTCTTTGTCAGCTTCAGCAAAACAATCTTCAAAAAAACATTTTCGATCCAGTTTTCCACTAGTATGAAGCAGGACAATTGAAATTCATGCAATACGTGCATAAATTTTATTTTTGAGGTATTCATTATTTTTAAGACTAGAATCAGTGCCATCAGATAAATTAATTGGAGCACCGAAAACGATAATCAACCATTTTATGAAATGATAAATTAAATTGCTGATATTTATGTTTCTTTAATGTGATCCATGTTGTGTTCACAGCTCCAGCGCAAATGCAACAAATGCAATTTCAATAAGTCACCGTAATATCAAACAGAAACGCGCTTGCCAGCTCGGAGAGCTTTTTGTCGAGCAAAGCTACAGATTGCGTGCATCGATAAATTACCATACTTCTAGCAACACTGGCACGCCTGTTTCAATGTGTTCGCCAACCACTGCTCGAGTGAATGCACGGTCGTTCACCACGTCGTTTGAAGCAAGCTTGAATTTCAACTTAAACGCTTTCGAGGGTGGCTAAATAGCAAAAGAATTTAAGCTTACTCACGTTTGACAGGAAGTGAATTGGGAGTGAATCGGCGGAAGTAAGATTCATTCACTGCATGAAAGCTAGTTGAAGTGGAGTGAAATGAATAAAAAAGCGATTCATTTTCATGTTAATGCTTCGACGATGTAGGGCCCTGATTAGAACACTAAGTTGAGAGCAAGCAATAAGCTAATTGTGAAATCAATAAGCTTGAAACGCTGAGAGAGAGGAGAGGTGTACACTCCACAACAATAACAGTGGTTTCCAAAGGTCAGCTCAGTGTTGACAGAAACCACACACTGTGCGTAAGCACAAAAACTGGCTTGATCTCGATGTGACTTTTGATCCTTCGATGTTGACTTGTTTACCATTTGGAAGCAACATTCACCAAGCGTTGGATTGTTCACCCTTTTAACAATAGCTTGAACAATCTTATACAACTAAAATAACTTGTTGAATAGTTCCCTGATATTCTCAGCACGAGGGGTCAACTTTTTTCGTTTTGCTCTTGTGTATAACAAAAGATCTCTTAAAATTAAAGGGTGAGTCGATAATTATTGCGACACTTTAGATTGATTGATTGATTGGCTATAGTCATCGAATTAAAACCCCACCGTAGTACAGTAGTTCAGTATATGTATTTATTTCAGCTTACATATGTCGGTTAAATTTAAGGATGAGTTTTAATATAATCCCCTCATTTACGATTAAGGCTCAACATCAGAGACTGTACACTAGTTTCCGGTTTTTCTCAGTTTTTTTTATCCACTTCCTTATCATCCTTCGCCTCCCCTTTTCGTCTTTTCGTAAAAATTTCTGGAGAATCGAATGGTGATGCCCTCGCTTAGGGTTGATCTCAGAAAAGGGTCCACTTTACCCGATTTCCCCTCATAATTTAAAAAACTCATATACCATGCGGTTTTGAAGATCGGCGCTAGTAATATTACACTCATTTGCACTTTATTTATTTAAAAATGCCCGGCCATTCGAATGGTGATGGTATTATTTAGGGTTGACCTCAGGAAATGGTCCATTTTACCCAATTCCCCCTCAAATTGAAAAAACTCATGCTATGCGGTTTAAAAGATTGTCATTTTAACACTAGATTTATTCGAAGATTTTTCATCTCATCAGTAAGATACAGTATGAAAGAAAAGTTTATTCAAGTGCTTATTCAGAAATCGATCTGCCGAGGATGACTTTTCCAAGCGAAGACAATGATACGTTGTAGAGCTAAATTTTTTAATTGATGTTCATTTGAATAAACTTTTTTTTCAATACTGTATCTTATTGATGAGATGAAAAATCTTCGAATAAGTCTAGTGTTAAAATGACAATATTTTTAACCATACCAGCATTGGTAAATATACCATGCTATGAGTTTTTTTTTTCAAAATTAAAAAATGGACCATTTTCTGAGGTCAACCCTGATCGAGACTATCACGATTCGATTATCCTGACATTCTACATAAATTAAGAGTAAGTGAGAGTAATATTACTGGCACTGATCTTCAAAACAGCATGGTGTATGATTTTATTCAAGTAAGAGGGGAGAATCTTGTAAACTGGACCATTTCCTGGCATTCGATCAAAGTAAAATTTGTTCCATGCAGTTCTCCAGCTTTTTCTGCAAATTTACAGTGCTTTTGGGTTCAATATAGTAGCAGAGAACAGACATTGATGTCCATGTACCTTTTCTTGAAAAACGTGAGAAAAAGTTCATATGGGCAACCGGTAAAAGCAAGTGCGTTAAAAACAAACAAAACTTTTCAGGTTATGTGCTAGGCTTTTTATTGATAAACATTGACATGACAGTTATCACACAACTGCAGCACCGCCTACCAGGAGCAAAACGACATACATTTGAAATGTTGGTTTAAAGTTTTACACAAGTAGCAGACCGAAGATGAACGTCTGATCTCTGTGATAGTAGCACCGAGTTGAATAATTCTAGTTTGCATAAAAACTGAGGGGAGAAACGGGCAAAATGGGTCACTTACTGTGGTCAGCCCTTAATGAGACCACTACCATTCGATTTTCCGTATGTTTGCCATCATATAAGCTATTTTTAAGGACTCCTACCCTGCGCCGTCTAAATTATTGGGATTTTGGGTTTATTTTTGCCCTCTGTGCGTTGTGAGGAAATAGGCCGAAGGAAAATAAATGAGTAAAAAACAAAACTCTATGGAATGAACAAGGTTTTTTATTAGTCGTTACACTATAGTATGAAAATAATTTACTCCCGAATAAAGTACGCTTTACGACAATATTACACATTTTTGTGAGTGTTAATGCAATCGGCAGCATAATTTGCGGTCACTGTTGTTTGTCGGAAACCACCTTAAAAATGACCGACGAGCCGCTTGTTCCGAATACTCAAAATAACAGATTTTCGGCCTAGTCTCCCAGGTCTCAGACAACCCAGTGTCTCGTTGTCGTGCATTGTAAATTACCGATATTATACTACCATTAATTCATAAATCACGACTGAAACAGATGCTGAGAAGTCGTTCTCCGACTCAGCTGGTCCACTGTTGACGGAGAAGAAGCTAACCAAAAAGTAAACCAAAGAAACCAGCAATAGAAAAAAAAGCCAAATGCCGAGATAGGACCGAAAGCGAAAGCGTTAAAATATAAACAAAGATTATGTAATATTTGCGCTCGTTGTCTTTTCTCATTCCTTGTTTCTTATTCAAGATTTAAAGCATGAGTCGAAGAAAAACTGGGTAGCCAGCCACTCGTCGCTCGATGGAAGCCCGAAGAAGGCAGTACGGAGCATGGAGTAGGGTATGTAGGTGGCGCTCCACAAAATCTTTGTATCTATGTTTGTATGCCACAAGAAGCATCATTTCACTATGGTCTCTTTTCTAACTCCAAGAAGGTTGGTTTTATCTTCTCTATCGATCGGTTCAGTGTGTTGGATTCCCTTAGAATACTGTAATATTACAATGCAAAAATCGTCAAATTAGCAAAACATTTCCTAGTTAAATTTTTCGATAAAATCCTACAGAATGAATTATCGCACAATACGTGTGTTTTCGACTGTTTGCATTTAAGAAAAGTAATTGAAAGCATCAAGGTATAGAGTAAAAGCGGCAAACGAAAAACTGGGCATGCAAAAAAAACGATTCGCTCATTCAGACGATCAGCTGGACTATCGAGCTCGTCGATCGACTGACGCGATTGCTAGAAGTGGTGCATGGGAGCAATGCAGCGCAGAGGGCAGCACACTTTTCCGCTGGCCCCTCTTCGAATGAATATCTTTCTTTGTGGTTAGTTGGATCGTTGGCTGGCTGTTGAAATCAAAAGTTGCTGCCAGCTCGGGTATTTATAGTACAGTGAACCGAGAAACAGCATTGGCCAGAGTGACACAGTGATCCGTTGGCCGAGTGGCCTTGCTGATGCAGGAACAACAGATTCAAACAAGAAATGCAGTGGAGCACTATGTACGATGATCGGAGCAGACGACGTGGGCTCATGAGGGGGTCCTTCTGTGAACGGAGAGGGTACGTTTTTAAAAGAGGTAAAATTGGGTTATACTATAACTGAGATTTAATAGGGGGAAATCCTTTGAGCGGGATGCGTCATTGAGCAACCTTGACCAAATTTTCGGGCAAAATATGACTCAGATATCGTCATCAGAGAGTATGTCTCATAGAAAAAGTGTTAAGTATGAATCTTGATGATTTCATTTCATTGCGACCACACTACTTGGACGTATCACTATCCGCGGCATGGGCTGGTTTTGTAAAAGGCATTTTTGTCTTGCATTTTTTATGCTCTATTGCATGCACTTAACATGTTAATATCGAACGTTCATAAAACAAACTTATAAGTTTTATGTGTTTTGCCATATACTGCTGCTTTTTGAAAATTTGGATACCACAAAACAAGTGTGATTTCCTTTCAACTCTTACGATTGTCTATAAAACTACGTTTGTTTTTCTTGCTCCTCCTACTGTATCTCAAAAAGTATGAAAAATGCATAAGATAAACAAATGGACAAGCAAAAATGGTGCCTGCATTGGTAAAGCAACAGCAAATTCAGGTCATCGAACTCGGTCGCATTTCAACGGGTTTTTGTACAGGTGAACAAGTCAGTAAAATAATTCATGCAGCGAAAAGGTGCACTCAGATTCAACGTGTTAGTTTGTCGATATGAGTTCAAATTAATAATATCAATTTCAAAATTTATTAAATTATTGTAATATCATCATTATGTAAACGAAAGCTAAGGCATGCTTAACACTATTTTCTCACCACTTGCGGGTGTGTGATTGTGTGTGTGTGTGTGTTTTTTTTTTCAAAAGTTTGTACTAACCTCAGATTTTTCAAAAATGGGCTTCAAATTGTGAGTTGACAACTTCGAAGGAGGGTGCGACCGACCTCCAGTCCTCACAAGTTCCTACCTCACGCCCCCACGAGTCAGATGATCACGAGAGACTGCCAGCTGAAACATGGAGACGCTGGTTGGCGTAGCATGAGCAATGTTGTCATTTTGACAATAGCGAAGTGAGGGACTAAAGATCGTGTACCTGTAAATCATTGTGCTCACACATACCTGTAAATAATATCATATTATTTTCCATTCTCATTTAAATAATAATTTCAGCACGCTTTGGAATCATCTTTGCATTCCAAACCCAATTAAGAGCCTGGAGCAACATGACAAGTATCAAAGGCTCAATTTTTTTTGAGCATTTCAGCATAACATTTAATTTAAAATTGCTTTTCTAAAAGACTGGCATGTGCTATAAGCAGTATAGGATTATAATTAAATATTTTGTTTAGAGGTATTAAAATAAGATAAGCTTTTTATTTTAGAAATCATCAAACCGTGCGCTTCGATCTCTCCAATTGCTATCTTTGATAAAAAAAAATTTAAAAACATGTCTTATAAAATGATATGTTTTATTGAAATTTTATCATTGATATTTGGAATGATCTATTCTGCTTCCAGCTTTTCCAGGACCAATAGAATATCAATACATATCTAATTTTTTTTTCAGTAACAATCCAGTGGATGGCAGATATATTTCGTACATACGCATATTGTTTGCTTGTATGAGCTTATTGTAGCCGCTGTTCACGTGGTTAAGTAATTTAAATTGTGTCTTAGATTTCCATGTACATCATTCAAGTTTTAAGTTTTTATAAATAGCAGTTTTGTTTTTGTGATATCTTAATTTTTTGTGTGAGACAACTAAAACCTTGTAAAGAACGAGTACAGTATATGTATTCCTGTTTTTGATTCATTTCATATTTGATCAGCTTATTAAAGCATATGAGTCCTATACAAATAACAAACAGTGAAATATGAGTTTAAAAGTTTTATTCTTTGAATGTACGATAGAGACTGATATGCTTTTTTGGTAAGTTATTTAAATTTTTAACAACTATTTTATTGGGAACAGTAGAAACTTGCAATATCTCGGCACATTCACAAGCACAATTAAAATCTAAAATAAATTTGTTAATTAAATCTTAGCTTCAATATAAATTTCATACAAAATGTACCTTAGCATTTTGTATTAATCAGCATTCATGCTAAAAATTTCAACTGTTCCTATAACCTTTAATCCTAGAACTATAAAGGGAGCTCGGTTCCTTAGTGCAAATACTTTTAGGGGCGATAGGGAATGATAATTTAAGAAACAAATTGTTCTACGCATACTTTTAATGCCTTGGTACATGTTAGTCTTAAATTGGCTGCAACTCAAAAATTATGTTACTTAGCAAGAATTTTCTTCCTTCATTCGAAAGGTAAAGAAATTTCATGCATAACAATTTTATTTAAATTTTGAGTAATTATCATTTAGTGTCTTTTAAGGGGTAAAAATATTTTAAACATCTCTTTTTTTAAGTGTTTTTGTATGTTTTTTTTTTGCATAAAACACGTAATAAACAGCAGTGATTGATTAAACAGAAACATGGCTTTGAAAGTGTTTTACTACTCTCTCGTTGATTCAAACTTTCCATCTCGCTAAAATGAAGTATAAATATCCATAAAACATTTCATTACATATTAAACAATAAAAAAATGTATGTATTCATGATACATGGATACACATAATCAGCAGAATTGAAGAACATTTATTCATTTTAATAAAATCCAATGATACAAATTAATAGAAAAACACCTTAAGATAAAATGCAATAAAATATCTATTCTATCTGGAATCAACTTCCCTTTAACCTTGAAGCAGATGAAACATAATTATTATTACTTATTTTTAAATAATAATTTTATTAAGATAACAATAATGTATAATGATGATATAATACAATTTTTTGCTATGAGTATGATTACTGCCCAATAACCGAAACTTAATAAATCCAAAGTAAAATAAAAAGGAAATTACCATAAGACCGTAGGACCGTTTAAAGAATACTTCTATTTTTCGTGGTAGGGTAACATTTCAGCATGCTACCTTACCGAGGTCATGCTGCCTACATCGCGTTGGTGGGGCTGTCACCTAAGGTATAGTTAATGTGATTCAGCGTTTCTTACTCAGCCGCTGGATGCAGGACAGACGTTTTTTGAGCCTTCTTGGTGGACAGGCGCTCGGCACGCATCTCCTCAATTTTGCTGAAGTCAGAAGGACAACAGTGCCCAGGCGGACTACACAGAAAAAAATAAGTAATTTTAACAAGCATGTAAAATGTCCCCTCGTTTCATTTCATGTGGAAGGAGGCGTAAGCAACGAAATTGTTTGCAATCTTTCATGCGCCATACAACAATGTTTGCAATCTTTCATACAAAAAGCTAGATTCAGACGTTATCGGGCTTAATTTACATGAAATATCTTATTATTTTCTGCCAAAACAAGCATTCCCTTTATGTGCATTAGATAACGCAGAAAATTTAATGATTCTTGTTATTTGTGTACCAGCTAAGTACGCAACCCTTAGCTGGCGGTCTTTGTCATCTCTTGACCCGTGGAAGCATCAGGTAGAAACTTGTGAGGACCAGAGCTATGTTGCGGGGACGCACGCTCCCTCCCAATTTTCGACTCACCATTTTGCAGCCCCTTTTTTTCTCATTTTCTAGTTACAGGTATTCCACTAAAATTATAATACAATTTTTCTTGAAAGCTTCTTTCTCAGGATTTTGAAGACAGATAAGAATGAGCTTTTTGGTGCATTTGTTTTTATTGCAAACGAAAATGTTTTGCATTTTATAGCTGCAAAACATTGTGAAAGAAATAAGATTCAAATTAACACCTAAATAAGATGACTAAACCGAGTACCATAACCCTTTAAACTTAAAGAAACTCTGTGGTTACTACACACTACCAAAATGTCATGTAAATTTCGGTGCCCACATGCAAGCGTCCTTTAGCACATAAGAATGAGTGGAAAGAGATTAGAAAATAAATTCAATCAAACATATCTTTTGTCGATTTGCGTATGTGTCAGTTTCAGGAGACAGAATTTTACACGTTCTCTACATTCCCCGACTTTTCTCTACGTTCCTCGACTTTTTACAGACATGAATAACGTCTCGTGAAAAATTCATAATTTCTAAGTGTGTACATCGAAAAAAAATAATTAATTCTAACAAGCGCGTCAAATCCCCTCATTTAATTCCAAGCCAAAGGAGGCGTAAACAACGAAGTTGTATGCAATCTTTCATGTGCCATACAATCTCTTATACAACGACTAGATTCAGGCGTTATCTGGCTTAAATTTACACGAAATATCCCATTAATTTCTGTCAAATCTAGCATTCTCTTTATGTGCATTAGAACGCAGAAAATTCAATGTTTCTGTTTATCTGTGTAGTAACTAGAAACAAAAGTTTAAGAATCGCCCAATCCGCTAAAGAAATGTACTTATTTGTACTTTTTGTACGTTCAGTGTTTAGCAAGTAAAAGCAACTTTAAACAAACAATCGAAAAATGTAAACAGCAATTTCTTTTAAAATTATGTCTCCCGAAACCGAAACATACGCAACTCAATAAAAGGTGTCTTTGATTGAGTTTATTTCCTCGTCTCTTTCAAATCATTCTTCTCCAAAGGACGCTTGCATGTGTCGGTCTCAGGGCACCGAAATTAACATGACATTTTGGTAGTGTGTACTGTTGATTCGATTCAGCGGTATTTGCTTTTCTAATATGTTCCCTATTATTTCTCAGCAACTAAATATGATAAATATTAAGTTATTTCCTGATCATAAAACGCTGCAACCGTCACTACGCCCTTGACTTATTATTAGCTGTCTTCAATTTATTTATTTTTTCGGTTGGATATTTAATGTATCACACAATGCTTTTGTTTTTGTTAATATTATTTTTCAGGTTTTTTCACTCGATTTTCTCAAAATTTTCAAAATATGGAAATGCAGACGATGGTGAATCATCTCCGAAATCCGTTCGGTTAGAGACGAAAAAGACAAGAGCATCACTCGTTGGAAACCCTTCGTTGGAAAATACGAGCGCAGCGGAAGATACACTGAACGAAATACATATAAGGACAACCGAAAATTTGCAATTCTTTAAAATTGGGTTTATTTACGCAAAACTTCTGTTTTCCAGTTTTGTGTGTTTAATGTCATCTCTCGTTTACTACACAGTTTCGGTGATTACTTGTCTTCAAACGCGGGATATCGACTGTTTTCATTTGCTTAGGAAGAAATAATTATAAGGACAAGCTGATTGTTTTGCGTTCGGTGGCCTCGTAAGTTCTTAAAATAAATATTACCATTGTTATAATATCACACTCATCAATTTAACCTATATTATGACCGAAAATTTTGATTTTCATATTTATTATGTGGTTTTGCCGAAATCGACCAGAGTTTGAGCGCGGAGAAACTCAGGCCCATCGTGAAAATGGACTGACAATCCGTGAGATCGCAAGCAAAATAGGAAGGAGCAAAACGGTGGTACAAAATTTCGTGAAATTGGGTGAGAAATATGCGACCATCAAGAAAAAAGGGCGTCCAGCATCGGTTTCAGAACGCGCAAAATGTGAAATTAAGCGATTGGCAATCAGTCGTAGGATTTTTCCGGGTGAAAGAATTGAATCTTCCAGTGTTTAAACGTTGAGTGGAGCAAATTTTAAGCAGTTATAATAATACCAAATATGTTAAAAGTGTGCCCGTTCCTCGCTTATTGCCTCGACATAAAAAAGCAAGACAGGAATTTGCAGAAAAGTATCAATTCTGGGAAAAAGAGTGGGAAAATGTGCTGTTCGACGATGAAAAGAAATTCAATTTAGATGGACCGGATAGATCAACTAACTGTTGGCAGGATATAAGACGCGAAAATCAACAAAGGGAATCAAGAAATTTTGGAAGGGGCACTCTGATGATCTGGGCAGGTTTAAGCCTTGCTGGAAAAACACCAGTGTGTTTCATTTCAATTCTGGTCAATTTTGAAAAGTATGTGCAGCTCTTGAACGAAGTTTTGATCCCATTCGCTGAAAAAATTAAGGATGACAACATGATATTTCAGCAGGGCAACACCGCTTGCCATTTTGCACGTAACACGTAATCGTTCCTTACGAATAGTAACATCCCTGTTCTCGAATGGCCAGCATGTAGCCCAGATCTAAATCGAATCGAGAATGTTTTGGGCCTACTTTCTCGAAGAGTTTTCAAACATGGGCGTATGTTTGACACCCTTCTTCAACTCCGAACTGCTATTGTCGAAGAATGGAGTAAGTTGGACAATGATGTTCTAAAATTGTACATCACTTCAATGCCGAGTCGACTGATGGAGGTAATTATAAACAAGGGAGGAGCAACGCATTGTTAATTACTCCTAATGTCATGCAATAAACTACGTTTTGGTTGAAATTTTAACTTTGTCCTTATACTTATTTCCTGTGAAAGACTTTTAATTTATTATCAATAATTAATTTAGAGTTTGCATCACAAATTAATCAAACCAGTTGAGCAGTGTTTTATGTAAATTCTAGAATGTTGACCAATAACATAGGTAACAGAAACTATAAACGCAACGGAAGCCTTTTGAGTCTTATCCTTATATTAATTTCACTCAGTGTAGCTAACGGTCCGCATTTTTATCCGCCAACACCGACTAATCATCTAAAAGTCGCAGAATCACCGGAGTGCTTTGTGTCGATCATGAGTGATTCCCTCCAAATACCCCTCAGTCTGCAAAGACGTGGCCAGGGTTGACTTTGTCTACAGGACGCTGCATGTCTGGTATCTAAGCGTTCGAAATTATCCCTCAGATTGTTGTTTCTCATTTTAGTGTAGATAGTTGCTTTTCCCATAAATTGTAACTTTCGGGTGATCCTGAGAAAGGGACTAGTAAAAATAAATTGGTATTCGACAAATTCAACACGACTGATGGCCTCTCCATTGCGAGAGAGGTGTTTAAGCATCGTGTTCATTAAATTCTGGGTTTCACGCTCGGTAACAACATAATCAAGGTGAGATCTAACAAACTGAGCATCATTGCGTCCATCATTAGACAAGTTAACGAGATTGCTGTTGCTCAGTTCTTAACACTTGAGTATCCTATATATCCCAGCTCGAGGTATTGAGATAGAAGCTGTAGTCAAACAAGTTTGACCCCTGCGATCCTGCTGAAGCAGGCAATTAGTAGATTGAGTAACACTCTGCTTTCTCCAGTTGTTCAAAACTGCAAGCAAATAGGACATACGACCTCTCATTACGACAATAAAGTATATAGAGCAAGCTGGGGTAAAACATGAGGATTACATCTCTGCAGACAATACACAAAAAAACGTATCTGCCCAAGGAAAGTAGCTGAACAGAAGTCCCAAATTAGCTTGCCTAATTCAAGGAGTGGTGGCAAAAATGAAATTCCGATTTCTATTGGATTTTGTAGCGCTACACACATCCCAGCTCATCCAACCATCCAGTCCGCATCATGCTATGAAGTACCAAGTGGCTACCCACCGTTTACCGATCGATCTGCCAAATTTAGAAAATGTCTGCATTGAATTATCTTATTATATATTATTATAATATTCCACCCAATATATCACAAAAAATTGCGATTGGTTGAGTGGATTGGAGATAATGAAATCATTGGGTATTGGACCAAGTCTCCCCCGGTTGTTACAATACAGATGGAAATCATTAGAAGCATAAAGCTGAAGTCACCTAATACTTCTAGAGACTCTAATTTCACGGAATCCTTTAATCGTAATCTTAGATGGATAAGAGAAGATTTATTTTTAGAACGTTCAACTAGCTTGATGCAGAAATTGGTTCAAGCAGTAAAATAGTTTGTGGAAACTAGTAGTACGAATTAAAAGTGATTTTCCAATGAAAAACCCCTAACACACCGTGATGACCAGTGACCAGTTTTGAAAAAAACCCTTAACGTGATTAAGCACAATTATAAATTAAAAATTTATATTCACCGAAAAACGTTACAGGAACATTTCCGGAACCGGTGCACCAATTCCAAAAACATTCATTATCGTTGAGTTAGACATCTATTCCTTTCCGTTTAGCGTTTATTTAATGCGAATCGGTCCAGTGGTTGCTGAGAAACATGCTTTATTTTTTAGCATCTCAGACATATACACTCATACACGCAAACAAATGTGATCCCAATACCCTTCTTCTGGATTTTAATGGAATGGAAAGAAATTTTAATTTTTTGAATGGTCAATAGATGTTGAAGAGAAAATGTTCAAAGATATAACAAAAACACACTTTCCGAAAACTGCATTTCATAATAAATCTGGTGGATGAGAAGAAACTGCATCCACAAACAGACCCAATAATTTACCTATAGCCCGACATAGGCTTTGAATGCTTTCATCCTTCAAAACTGAATTGTTTAACTTTCTGAAGTTCAGAAAAACCAACCAGCATAAAAAATGCTGAAACATTTTACCTTCTGGCTTAGTTTTAGTAAAAAAAAAAAACATTTTTGAAACAGCTTCTGCGTATATTGTTTACGTTGCGTGAGATTCATTGTCAAATTCATAGTAGTTTCGAAAATGTAGTCGAAGGAACAATAAAATTCTCCTGGATGAAAATGTACAATTGCTTCGTACAGTTTTGAGGATCCCAAGTAAGTGGTAGCTGCCTTCAAACGTAAGCCAAGTGTTCCGTTGCAAACTGCACCTTGCAAAAAGCCAAGAAACGAGCCGCATTCAAGGTTCAGAGAGCAACAAATCGCAATGAGAGAACAAATGATGTGATGTGATAAGAACCCACCATTAGTCTGCAGGACCATCCTCAACAGATTGCCCGATAGAAAAGCCTACATTATAGCTTTTTATAGCAGGGCCACTCGATCTCAATGCGGACCTTCGGAAGACGATGACCAGAAACGCGTGTCTTCACATGACAAGGGACTGGCGACTCCACGAACCCTTGTCCAGTCACGAAATCTTTCCACAGCCTTAGGCTTAACAGTCTTTTGTGATCATATGACTCGTGGAGGACCGAGGTAGGAACTTGTGAGGACCAGAGGTCGGTTGCACCCTCCTTCGAAGTTGTCAACGCACCATTTGAGGTCCCGAAAGCTGTTCACACAAATGTGGAAAAACCACACGATTCGACATACACTCAGTAGCAAAAAAAAAGCCGAGCAAAATTTTGCTTCCGTAAACCGTCATATTCAACCTTTTGTAACTTTTACAATTATCAACATTTTTGGCTGAATTTTTGACAGAACTATAACTAATGTATTGACCTTATGTGACCAAAATTTCATGTTGATAAGATTTATAAATTTGATATTTTGATAACATCTGTCATAAAAGCCGTTTTTGGACAAACCAATTTCAAAAATACGTACTTTTGTGAAAAATGTAGGTAGCATTATAAAAATTTCACCACAGCCTAGAAAATTATAGGAAATAATGTGGACGAAATTTGAAATGTGGTTTGGACCACAGCTAGCGTCAAAGTTGATGCACCAACATTTGTATTTCTCTTTTTCACACGGTATTGACTATGTTGAAATATCGGTGCAAAAAAAAGCCGAGGCGAATTCTACTAATAATACTGTATAATTCTGTAAACGTTGTTAATTTTTTTTGCTACTGAGTGTACGTTAAAGTGGACATGAAAAAAAAATCCGGGAAACCAGTATGTGACTATAAAAGACAAGTTTGTTGTTTCAGAGTTCCTCAGGAAACAGTAAGCTCCGAAGATTCCAAAGAAATTTATGATTTGACAGGCAATTTGTTTATGCGGATACTAGAGCAAGTAATTTGTACCAACTTCAACCGAAAATGGCCAAGTCTACATGAAAGAGCGCCTGAATAAAACGTCTGCTTCTAGACCTTAAATCACACAAAGTACCATAGTAATTAAGTCAATGTCTGTGCGTTATATTTTAAAAAATTTTTGGCTGGATCTAACCTCCTGCACTACTTCAAGGACGTTTAAGAAAGGTAGACGATTGGAGCCAATGTCTTGCCAAAGATTCTCAATCCCTCAAAGTTATAGTGAAGTTGTGGTCAATCGGAGTATACTGGGCTATAATGAAGCACGAACTTTAAAAACTTTTGTTTGTTTTGCGGGGCAGGACATGATGGAAATAAAAAAAAAAACAATCGGGGGTATTTTTTCTTGGTGGGGTTAAGAAAAAAAAAAATATTCGTGTATTTGTATATGAAAAAGTATTTTTTAATCTTTTGTGGTTTTTTTTTTTGGTGGGGGTTTTTAGTAGTTGTTTAAATTATTCGTGTGTCTTTGTGCTTATTTCCGTGAAAGTACACAGATAAAAAGAAACATTGGATTTTCTGCGTTATCTAATGTACATAAAGGGAATGCTAGATTTGGCAGAAAATAATGGGATATTTCGTGTAAATTTTAGCCAGATAACGCCTGAATCAAGCCTGTTGCATGAAAGATTGCTAGCATTGTTGCATGGCGCATGAAAGATTGCAAACATTTTCGTTGTTTACGCCTCCTTTGGCTTTGAATTAAACGAGGGGAAATTTGACGCGCTTGTTAAAATTAATTATTTTTTCTGTGTCTATCTTGTTGTAACAGCTCTATGTGTGCTTGAAAAAATAGATAGTTTTCATCGCTTTTTTATTCTTTTTTTGTTGTTTTTGAGTTCTCGTGGTGCTGCGCCAATAATAATCCCTCTTTTTTTTGCAATCAATTTTGGGGAGGGGTTGGTATTGGGGAAGGCCACGGTGAAAGGTGTGTAAACCCCCTTTTGGTGTAGGTTTTTGTTAAAATCTGCAGGGCGGGGGGGGGGGAAATGTACTTTTTGTGGTTTTGTTTTTTTGTTAGTGTGGTTTTGCTTTTTGGTGGAGAGGACGGGGGACGGGGGTGGGTGGCGTGGGGGGGTGGGGGGGGGAGGGGGGGGGGGCTGAGGAGGGGGGGGGGGGGGGGTTGGGGGGGGGGGGAAAAAAAAAAAGTACCTCCAGTCCATGGATATTGTCTTGCGGAAGCACAGATCCAAGCCGACAGTCGCGGAGCAGCAGGCCATTATTCAACTGAAGCGGCTGATGACCATTGCGTATATTCTACGAGTCAAATGGTTTAAAACAAGTCGCTCTCATGTGACGAAATATCTGGACTCCCTGAGCACGAAGTCAAGTTGCTACGGGTGCCAATTTAAAAAATGAGAATGATTTTAGATAAATGCCCCGTTAAGGGAATGAATCCTTACACCCACCAGAAAATTGTCATACACTTTATTTCACTCTAACATGTTCAGTCGTGTCCAGCATACCGTCAAAACAGGATGAGCTCCACGTGTAAAAATGAATTGTACAATTCTTGTTTGTGAATGAACATCATGAAAAAAGCTAAAGGTGGACCATTTTAAGTGGAAAAATAGTCCAGTATTCACCGTATACCGTATTTATTTATTTTTTTATTTATTTTGTTTTATTCATCTGACCGTAGTCTACATGAATGTATTAAAACTATTGTAGCCTAGATTGTAGCAGTATTCACGCAGTTATTCTATTTTTAAAAGATCTAGAAGATTCTCCTAAGTCGAAGAGGTCGTCAACCAACGAAATGCTACGAACACATGTCTATATAACATTGTCAGTGGCTCATTAAACCCGTAAGAAGTCCGATGGAATCTGGTCAGCAGTAGAGATGACGATCTACGTTGTCTTCCCACTAGAAACTCAATGGAAGACAGAAGTTTGCAATAAGGGTAGCTTGTTGAATATTTCTGTGACGGTGCAGCGTGTCGAGTCCTAGAAGCCGGCATCGTTCGGGATACGGAGGAAAATCTTGAGGATTACGCCAAGGTAGGCTTCTGAGTGCAATGCAAATGAATCTACGTTGAACACGTTCAATTCTGAGTTCACATGAAAGTTTATACGGAGTCCAAATTACCGCACCATTTTCAAGAACCGGTCGAACAAGTGCACAGTAGAGTGCTTTGAGGCAGTGAGGATCGGTAAAATCACGGGAGATTTTAGTGATGAATCCCAATTGTCGTGATGCTTTCTTGATGATGCTGCTGATGTGCTGATTAAATGTAAATTTTTCGCCCAGTATCACACCCAAATCACTGACCTGATCAACGCGCTCCAGGACATTCCCATCAATATGGTAGGTAAAAATGATGGGACGCATTGATCGGTGGAACGTGATAGCAACACATTTAATGATGCTCACGAGTTTATTCATCTTACACTAGGTGGAAAACATGTCTAGAAGCTCCTGAAGCCGGTAGCAGTCTTTAATAGACCACCAGGTAGACTTTCAAATCGTTTGCGTATATGAGTACGTAGTTCGATCCTAGTAACAAAGCAGCATCGTTGAAGAACAGCGCAAATAGCAAGGGCCCCAGGTTACTGCCTTGTGGGACGCCTGAATCATTATTAAACGTACTGGAAACAGCTGAATCAAGCTTTACGATCAGAGCACGACCCGTTAAGTAGCTTTCCAGCCATACCACAAGTCGTTTTGATGCACCGGGATGGTTTGCACAGAAATAAATATTCTGTGATCAATAACGTCAAAAGCAGCCTTCAAGTCCGTATGTACGGCATCCACTTGATTTTTAGCTTCAATCTGCGTAATACAGAACTAGTGAAGTCCAGAAGATTCGTTGTTACAGAGTGGCTTGGCATAATTCCATGTTGATTGTCTGAAATGTTTTGTACAGCCAAGAATGACATTACTAACGACTATTTCGAATAGCTTCGATCCCGCAGATAGACTGGTAATTCCTCTGTAGTTCTTCACATTTCTTTTAGCTCCTTTCTTGAACACGGGGAACATAAAAGATTGTTTCCACACAGCGGGGAACTTCTGTTGCTCAAACGATTTGTTGAAAATGTAGCCAAGAGGAGTCGTTAAAAAAGCTTTTCAGTTTCATAGAAGCAGCAATGGCCATGTCCAATGTAATGGAAAAGGTGTCCAGGTCAAATACATCAACAGGTAAATTAGAAGCTGCCACTTCAGCTTCTTATTTAGAAGAGAGGCCAGCGGAGAACACATACGTGAAATGCTTGGCAAACAGTTTGCATGATTCTTCAGCTGAAAATGATTCTGATTCGTCTAGAAATACATTTGACTGGATGGAAGAGCATTTTCTCCTAGAATTCACAAAACTCCAGAAACTTTTTGGATTTCTACGCAAGCCAATTTTTTTTTTATCTAGTTCATTTATTTGGGAGGCTCAATTGCGTTAGCTTTACGGAGCCGATAATTCATTGTTTTTTGTATAATGTAATGACTTAATACTAGGATTAGTAGGACTTGGGCCGTTTACTCGCTGTTTACCCGAGGTTAAAAAAGGTGACATTTTTTGGGGATGGGTTGGACAAAGGAACATGGAAATAGGATTCTGTAGTCTCATCAGATAGTTGTCGCCAGCACACGCAAGCCAAATTGTACACGTATAACATGTGATTTATACAGACTAGAATTCACTCGACGGTATGCGTCACTTGCAAGTTTGAAAGCCTGTTGATTAGTGAAGGAACATTGCTTCCGAAGTAACCTCTGTTAAGCATTTCGCTCACGTTTCAACCTAAGCAGTTTTGGGTTGCTCCATGGCGGCTTAATAGGTGACCGAATCCTAGGGAGGTTTTCATTGAGCCATCTGCACAAGATGTCACAGAGGCGCTCTGTCATATCGTCAACATTCTATATATTGAGCAGTTCTGTCCAGTCCCTGCTGGACAGAAATTCAGTTAGAGAATCAAAATCAAGTCGGTGATAGTTCAAAGGTCTTCACATCGTGTAGGAACAGTAGCTTGCATGCGAGGAATAGCCACGGAAATATCCAATGGATGATGGTTGGGATCAACGGTCAGCAAAGGGACAACAGCTGTTGATACGTTGATAACATTCGCAGAAAGAAAGTACACCAGGATCAGATATTTGTGATTTTGATTAGCTTGAGACATGTTTAGAAAGTCAAAACCATCGACCAGGCTAGCAGCTGCGGTAGGCAGTGGAGAAGAGCTCTATTTTTTTTTTTTTTTTTTTTTTTTTTCATTATGGCGAATCTACAATTGAGAGACTCTCTCTGTTTACTTTCTCTTTTACCAATAGCTAAATCATTTTCACATTTTTCGTTTGGCTGTTTGCCCAATATGCTAGCCAGCACTCTAATCTTGCGATCTGTGTAAAAAAATCAATCCATAGTTTTACAATGGCGCTGTAATTAATGAAAGAGAAGGAGGCAAGAGAGAGTCTCTCAATTGTAGATTCGCCCTAATGTATAAAAACCCTAGAGTTGTCATAGCTGAGCCCCCCATCTCCTCTCGTGCAAGATAGTCGTGGCTGGTTGTAATCTCCACAGACCAGAACCAAATTATTGTAGGATCCTTTGTTACAAAGCTCTTGAGCGGAAGCAATTTGTGCATCTATAGTTGATATATCCTGGGTATGGTGTGGTGGAATGTGGAGAGCGAGTATGAACATTTTTGGCGCTTGTGGGTACACGAAACGCATACTTGCTCCAAATGTTGTCCATTTGTTTTTGTCCAATTCAATCATCGAGCTAGGGTACTTTTGGGCAACAGCAACGAGAACACCCCCTAACAAAGTCTTATTGCTATTCTTTACACTACGGTCACAACGGTACACATTGTAAGAGGTACCAAAAACTTGGAGAGAGTCGATGAAGTCAGCTAGACTCGTCTCGGTAAAGATGATGACATAATAATTGCAGTCGTTGGTGGCGAGAAACAGTTCATCAATTTTTGTTCTTTCGCCACGCACATTCTGGTAAAAGATCCAGATTTCATCGACCTCATTTGAATTTGTCGGATTCCGACCGGCGAACGAAGAACTGGAAGCGGTGATTACATCAGCGGTTGAATTGTTCGGAGAGAAAGCGTACTTGCCATTGGAAGACCCTGTCACCACACCCGCACACAGAGGCTGGCAGGGGGCTCGAGGGATTCCATGGTACCAACTTCATTGCGTCCCAGTGATCGGCAGTCAACCGAAGATTGCTGAGGTAAAGTTGGCGGTGATGCATGACTTTGCTGGAAAGCTCATGGGATCCCATCTTGCTAAGCGAAATTTCCTTTGAAGTAGGTCGGAAAATTTGACCATCTGATGAGTTTGTGCTGAGCGAGCGAGCATCTATGCTGGAAACAGGAAGAGATTCAGGAATCGAAGAATTGGATGATTCGTCGTACTTGCCTGGATTAGCAAGTTGGAAGACCCCCTCACCAGCTCCGAACATTCTGGCCAGTGCTGAATATATTCATTTCGACTCATTTGAATAAATTTACTGATAACTTGTTTCGGAAGCTCAATTCATGAATATGGTGTGCGATGAAATTGTTGCTCTTGGTAAATTCTACAACTTTGTCTAACAGTGCATTGCCATAACTGGTATATGGAAAATCATTTGAATATTCCTATATTGTGCTAAATTTAATTAGTTGTTAATATTGTGCTAAATGTAATTAGTTGCGAAAATTGCGAGAAGGCTGCAAAATGGTGAGTAGATAGCTGGGATGGAGCGTGCGTCTTCGCAACACAGCTATGGTCCTCACAAGTTCCTACCTCATGCTTCCACGGGTCAAGAGATGACAAAGGCCGCCAGCTAAGGGTTGCGTACTTAGCTGGTAGTGCAGCCTGGGCACTGTTGTCCTTCTGACTTCAGCTAGATTGAGGAGGTGCGTTCCGAGCGTCTGTCTACCAAGGAGGTGCGGCTCAAACAGCGTCTGTCCTGGCATCCAGCGGCTGAGTAAGAAACGTAGTATCGCGTCAACTATACATTAGGTGGCAGCCGCATCAAGGCGAGGTAGGCGGCGTGACCCCGGTTAAGTAGCATCTGAAATCTTACTCTGCATCGAAAAATGGAAGTATTCTTTATACGGTATATCCATAGAATTCCCGGGTATTGTGTAATGGGTTTGAATTGTTTTCTTCCCCCGTGGCTATGATAATGCAAGTCCGTCTACAATTGCAACAGGATCAGCAGACATGCAGACATTACAAATATAATTGTTATTATCATTTTATATTACAACATCCCTTCACAATATTATTCAATGCTATTTCCAGCTTCGCAATTGCATCGTTGTAAGTTTTGGCCCACCTAACTCACGTTATGTATTTGAAAAGATAGGATGGTTTTTACCTTTTTTTTTAGAGAGGAATATATACCACAAATTCTACAAAACAAAAATTCGTTTTGGATTTATTGAGTTTCCGTTTTTGGGCAGTAATCATACTCATATGAAATTTATTTGCCTATATTTTCTTTGCTATTTTGCTAGGAGGCCAGGTGATCAATTTTATTTCATTATATCACGTTGGAATTTTCGCTATTTTAGAGTTTCAATCATGTAACATCTCAGCGGAAGAGGCACATAGCGGCATTTAATTATTATATGTACATTATGTAATATTTCTTTACAACATCGTATTATTTCCATCATATCATGACCTTCACATTTTCATACAACAAACATGATTTAGGCGGTATCTGGCTTAAACACGAAATATCCCTTCAATTTATGACATCTAGCATTCCTTATATGTCCAGTATATAACGCAGAAAATTACAGCTGTGGTAGGCTTTTGAAAATTACGGAATCTGTGGTAGGCTTTTGCACTTATTGCTGAATGTATTTTTCATTTCCGGTTTGCAAATGGACTTTTTACCAATTCTGAGCTGAGCTGATTCATGCAGCGCTGTTTGCCATTTGGCTAGTGTTTGATTTTACATTCAATCTTTGTCATTACTTCATCATAACATACAATATCATTATATTTGGTAATATTATTTTATTGATTTTACTTCATAGATGATATAAACAATACTTTTTTTTTGCCCATTTATCTTAAACTCCCTTCCAGTTAAATCTTCCCATTCCTAACTCGGTAACAATAACTATTAAATCAGCAAACATAAAAGCGGATTGCTGTTATAAAATCAGCATCAAGTAGCAAATAGTGACCATGGCAACAGTAAATTAAAATGTATAAATGTTAGTTTTGTAAAATTTCAATAGATTTAACAAACTTTTTCAGGATACCTCAAATCAAGATTTTAGTGAATTGCTGCTATCGCTGAAAACGAACGAAAACGTGCTTAAAGGGCGATACGGTCAAAATTTGGTCAATATCAACTTGACGTATTTCTTTCAATTTTGCATTAAAAAACCTGAACACCCCTCATTTTGAAGGTGTGTGTGTGTAGAATGTTGCTCCTATTTTGATTTTGGAATTCACTCTTCAGTTGTCAAAATGCCGTCCAAGCAAGAAGAGCAGCGTATCAAAATTTTGCTCGCGCATCGCGAAAATCCGAGCTACTCGCACGCAAAGTTGGCAAAATCGCTAAAAGTTGCCAAATCAACCGTTACAAATGTAATTAAAGTGTTTGGGGAACGTTTGTCGACAGCCAGGAAGTCTGGATCGGGGGGAAATCGAAAACCGGAAGCCGCTGAGACGACAAAGAGAGTTGCCGGTAGTTTCAAGCGAAACCCTAACCTATCTCTCCGAGATGCCGCAAATAAGCTGGGTGTATCGTCTACAACCGTGCATCGAGCCAAAAACGAGTCGATAGACTCACAAGAAGGTAGTGACTCCAAATCGCGATGATAAACAAAATACGACGGCCAAAGCGCGATCCCGGAGGCTGTACACGACGATGCTGACGAAGTTTGACTGCGTGGTAATGGACGACGAAACCTACGTCAAAGCCGACTACAAGCAGCTTCCGGGACAGGAGTTTTATACGGCAAAAGGAAGGGGAAAGGTAGCAGATATTTTCAAGCACACGAAACTGTCAAAGTTCGCAAAGAAATATCTGATTTGGCAAGCCATCTGTACCTGTGGCTTGAAAAGCAGCATTTTCATAGCTTCCGGGACTGTCAACCAAGAAATTTACGTGAAAGAGTGTTTGAATAAACGTCTGCTGCCTTTCCTGAAGAAACACGGTTGTTCCGTACTGTTTTGGCCGGATTTGGCATCTTGCCATTACGGTAAAAAGGCCATGGAGTGGTACGTCGCCAACAACGTGCAGGTGGTTCCCAAGGACAAGAACCCTCCCAACACGCCAGAGCTCCGCCCAATTGAGAAATACTGGGCTATTGTCAAGCGGAACCTAAAGAAGACCAAAAAAACTGCTAAGGACGAGCAGCAGTTCAAGGCAAACTGGCTTTCTGCGGCGAAGAAGGTGGACAAGGTGGCTGTACAAAATCTGATGGCAGGGGTCAAGCGTAAGGCCCGGCAATTCGGATTTGGAAAAGCGGAAGCCTAACTGAATATTTTTCCTGAATTTTATACTAATTGAACTTGAAAAAGAAATTTAATTTGATTTTTTAAACAAATGATTTCACCGATTTACACGCGTTTTCCCTTGACCAAATTTTGACCGTATAACCCTTTAGGCTTGTTTGTGACATATATTTGACATTTCATGACATTCCCTCCATAATTAGTTTATTTAAGCTTGTGTTTTCTAAACGACCAAAAGTGCTTTCGGCGATTTTTACAATGTCTGAATTTGTTGAGCAAAGAAGTGCCATTAAATTTTGTTTGCGGAACGATATTTCTGCTGAAACGTTGAAACGTTGAAGATGGTGCAGAAAGCCTTCGGTGAGTCAGCCATGTCGAAAAAAATATATTTATAAGCGGTACAATGACTTCAAAGACGGTCGAGAACGCGTTGAAGACTTGCAACGGCCAGGACGGCCATCGACGTCAACTGATGAGCAACACGTGAAGAAAATCAAAGAGTTAGTGTTTGAAAATCATCGATTAACAATTAGAGACCTTGCCGATATGCTAAGCATCTCAATTGGATCGATTCAATCGATTGTTAAGGATCAATTGGGCCTCAGAAGATCTTGGATTTTGCACCACGATAATGCGCCATCTCACACAGCACTCGTTCTTCGTGAGTTTTTTGTCAAAAATTCGACTCATATCGCTCCACAACCACCGTATTCACCTGATTTGGCTCAGTGTGACTTCTCGCTATTCCCAAAACTCAAAAGACCACTTCGAGGACACCGTTTTGTATCGATTGAAGAGATTCAACGAGAATCGCTGCGCGCATTGAGGGGCATCCCAGAAGCCGACTATATGGCCTGCTTCGCGGATTGAAAAAAAAAACGCTGGCATAAGTGCATTGCATCAGAGGGGGACTATTTTGAAGGGGACGAAATAGATTTTGATGATTAAATAAAGATTGTGTGAAGTTGCAAAAAAATGTCATTCAACTTCAATACTATGTCTATCTTTAAATCCACAGAGGCTAGCAAATTTGTTTTGATTTTTATATTGCGACGCTGCTCCGTCTGACATAAAAATAATCTTTTTAATTGTAATTTGTGATTTTAAATAGTATGACTCTATGAGTGACACCGTCAGGAGGCGTTTTTGTGTTACCTGGCGTTCACCACTCGTCACTACAGATACATAATCTCTTTGGCCCGGCAAAACTCTGCTGATATCGTCTTCTTCATAGAATTGAACAACTTTACGTACTAAATCTGCATTCAGTCCATGTCCATGTCTGCGGCGACTAAATCCTTTACCTGCAAGGAAAGAAATAATAAATTAGTTTTTTGATTATTTTTTCCAACACGACATGAAATAATATTCAAAGATATGTATCTGCTGACTTTGAATTCATCCAGGATTCTTTGCGCAGTCCAAAACTTTGTCAATATGGACAAAGGATCGGCAAATTTTTCCTTAAACTGGTTCATCATTACCTCGCAGTCCTTAGCCTTGGCGTTGAGATTTGTTTGGTCCTCATCTTCCAAAACGTCAACTATGTGTCGCTTAACTCCATCCATACTTTTCTTGATTTTTTGCTGGGGGTAGAAAGCACTTCTCATTTCTTCGTTGAAATTTGCGACTCATGAATTCCCATGATGCCATTGTTGAATGTCTCGATGTCGTATGACAAACTGATTTTATTAACAAGAGACTCTGCTGAAGTCGATGAAGCCAGAGACGTAACGGATGGGATGGCATTGACTATGGATTCACTTTCGTTGATAGCACACCACCGGTACAAGGCACTTCCTCATCATTCGAAGGTGGTGGTTTTTGTTGGGGACGATAAACTAGGGGACGACACTTATTGCAGATTCGCATCGAATTATCCAATGGTATCTTACAACCTAAAGATCTTAATTTGTCAATAACACCATCTGTCAAGTTTCTAGTCTCTACACGGTAATTCGGTAATCCATACGTCAAAAAATGCCTACTCTTTAGTCCCAAAAAATGAATACTTTTAAGTCCTCTTTTTTATTCCAGTGTGATAGAAAAAATGCATAAGAACAAGGCTATCATCAAAGTGGAAATATCGATTTGTTCTAGCTGACTGGCTTTGCCGCAAAAACAAGTGAAAATAAAAAAAAATGTGTTCTTGCAAGTCAAATCTGAATCCAGTATCATGGACAGGCTACGAGGCACTAATTAAATTGATATCTATTGATACTATAACCTTCGTTTTCTCGGAAACGAAAACTTTCTCCTGCAAATTAGCAATCCCAGCAAATAGAAACAGGTTCCTACCCTATGGCGTATTTTATTTGCCTGTGCGGTTTTTTTTAGATAAATCAATACGGAATGTCGTTAATTACAAAAAAAGCAGATCGTTCGGAGATTAAAACGGCCAACGGAGATTTGAGCTATTGGCACTGAGATTCTTATCCCATCTACATTAAATAAAGTGACTATTTCCTACGTAGAATCACATTTCAAAAATGCATTATTTCTAATCTCTTTCACATGCTGCAAAATGCCTAAAAATTATTCACTTTTTGACGTATAACCTCCTTAGGCATTTTTGCCTAAAACCATTTTAGGCATTTTATGCATAATTCCAGTCTTCAAGAAAAGTGCCTACTTTTAAGTCATTATTGCATACTTCAGATTTACCGTGTAAACCACACTTCTTCGATTTGGGTAGAGGTTTACAAAACTTGACAGTATTATCCATGTTTGAAAATAAACTTGCTTGTTTAACTTGAAAAGCTATGACAGATAAACTTAATTGATGATTAACACTTTTTGCAGCCTTCAAGGACTTGCGATAGTCGATTGAGGTTTTCTTAGCTGGTGAATTCGCCATTGACCGTTTTTGTTTCGAAAATATTCTTAAGTGATGGCCAATCCCTCGATGACCCATCAAACTTCGGGAGTTGTTGCAACGCTTGTCGTTTTAGATGGTTGTTCATTATAAGTCGATTTGGATGTTCCGGGTTGCAACTGTTCTTTAATTTTTGTTGAGCTCTACGCCGCTTCAAATTTAATGCAAACCCATCTCTCATATTTTTTGGACTTGTGCTTCAGCTTTCCCAGGTGGAACCTACGATCGCCTCCATATTTTCCTTCGTATCCGGGTTCACCGAAAGACGACAGTTCCTTTTGTCGTTTTGCACAGAGGATGCCATTGTTGATTGAGTTTCAGCGTTCGTACACTCGTTCGATAAAGTTGATACCGTCCTTCCGGTTTGAATGGTAGCGCTGATACCGTGATTCGTTCGACTCAGTTCGATTTGATTCCTTCGCTGGCTAAAGATGGCCCGATTCGATTTCCTCATTCCACTCTGTAGTCACCAAATAGTAAAGTGGGTTCTGCTTTTGACGCCACTTAATGTCAAACTGGAGGTGCATATGTTTTCTAGTGACTTTCAAGGAATCAGTGAAATATAGAAGCAGTACTATAGTTTGTCCTGGTTTGCGATGGAGAAATTAGACTCAACTGCCAGTAATTACGGATTTGTTTTAGAAATTCATTTTGACGTTTTCGTTCGAAATTTTACGAACTAATACCTGTTAATTTTCGTTGAGAGTTGTTGTTTTGTAGCCGAATCGTGGGATCTCTTGATAACTAAATTGTTTAAGAGTATACCATTTAAGAAACGCTTGATTCGACGATAAGGGCTATCCGTTTTCTTAACTCTGTTCAATGATAGTTATCTCTACTCGTTCAAATTCTCAAGTGATTTCGGAAAAATCAAACGTTGGAAACTCTGGTTGGTAACTAATGGTACATCAACTAATTCTAAGGATTAATATACAATAATTCTTGATCCACAAGCCTCTCTTCGGTAGGGACTTTCTCTTTCATTCTAACCTACACTCATTACAACTCCATTTTTGTCGTCGCCTGTCAAGCAAGCACCGCCATTTTTATAATTTCCACCATAGATTGAACTGTATTTTTCATTCGAGTTGCTACGTAGCTTAAGTTTTAAAGATTGCATTTATTTTGTCAAGAATTCTCGAAACTATAAAAAATGTTATTTCGAAGGCGGTATTCGGTGAGATCTATCTGAACATAAATATTTAGCAAAACCCTATTTTCAAATAGTTCAAAATACGCGCCTGTTTTCGAAACTTTGTTATTTTAAATCTGAAAGAGTGTTGCAGTACCCTAATGCGAATGATACCGGTAATGTTTACATACTGAGGTAATTGTATGTGGAAGTAACCTTGGAATAATTCTACAATTGGTTGCTGGATCTGCAATAGAGTCATCTACAAGGTGATCGGATCAAAGGTGCTTTCAGTTATCGCTTCAAAGATTGTTGCAAACATATTTCTTTCATATGATCATGTGAAATATTCCCGAAACAAGCCTACACAAAACCTTGAAATTCATTTTACAAGCACATTTGTTATGATTTTTTTTTAATATCAAAATCGTTGAACGGCAGGAAACCCATCGGTTAGATTTATACCCATCGAACAATGCAAGCTCTGCGACGCATGCGACGGTATCGGTGTGGGTCGATGCGGTATAAACCCGAACAAAGGTAAAATGGCAACCGAAAGATTTATACCACCCTAAATTTATACCACACGAACAATGTGAACTCTGCGATTCATGCGACGGTTTAGGTAGCGCTCATTCGATGCGGTATAAACCCGCACCGGCGTAGAACGAATACCGAAGAAGCAGGAAGAAACGGAATAAATAGCCCGTTCTGGCTGAAGTCCGGCACCATTCGGGTTTCGACTGTAGTAGGAGCAGGAGAAGTACCTCTTAGTCAGGAAACTCAGGTGGAATAGTGGAAGTGCGACAAAAGTTGAGAGTGCGATCAGCGTGATTGAAAAGTTCAGCAGCAGAGTGAAAATTGTTTAAAGATACTGATTGTTGTTATTGCATTAGTGATCAGTTTGCAGAGTTTCAGAGTTATTGATTGTTAGTATTGAAAGTGATTTTTTAAAATTGAGGAAATTTTCCTCTCACATTTTACCATAACCATTCATAATGGTTTGTGTGTGTCTTCTTACAATTGGCTCTTCAGCAGCTGTGAGGTGACATGATTTTTATCTGTCAACTCAACTGACCTTTCAAATTCTTGAAATAACCTTGTCTTGTCTAGATCATCCACTGTAATTTCCCATGTCTAATAAATTCGTTTTTTACGTTTTCGTGTCTTCCATGTGTCTTTCTGAAATTCAAGAGCATAATTGATATCATTTTTTGTTTACAATGGGACATTAAGATCAATGTTGCATTCCATAAATGTTCGATATTCATCCCAATCAGTTCTATGGTAGTTGTAAGTCGAACTGATGGAATTAGAAATTATTTCTTGAGATATTTCAAATGTAACCGGAAGGTGATCTGAACCGAAAGCAGCATTGACTACAAAGTTGACATTAATCAGTTGATCTCTTTTTACCTTATAGGCAGTTTTGGGATAAGTCTCAGTTATAACATATGCACGATATGCACGTTATGAACTCTTAAGAAGTTGAATATCTTGCCCTCGTTATCTCTGATGGATGGAGCATTCCAATTCAAAATAATTAATGACTTACTGAATTTTAATGTCATGACAATATTTTTGACAAATTTAATACCAGTTTGAATAGCATCAAACATGGAGTTAGTTTTAAGCATGTCGGTTATCATATCGATTAACGATTGCTGTAAAAATTCTAATTTAGGAGCGGAAATGCTACCTTAAATACTCTGTTCCGAGTGGTTCAATCTTTGTTAGCTTTCACTTGTAACCTCTTTCTTCATAATTTCTGAGGGCTGGTCCATTCTTGTAAAGCTGGATTCTATTTCAAAGATTTCTCTAAAGAAATCTGTCTATTCAAGGCGTTTCACAGCAGACCGACTTCATAACGATCACCTGCATTCTATGGTTTTGGAGATCATTACAAACAATAATGATAATAATGATAAACCACGTAAACGCAACCGTTTTCAAGATATTTCTGATTTTCTTTCAATAAAATTTCAAAACCTCAAAAAATACGCCCTTTTCATAAATTACTCGTGATATTAAAACAACAATAGCTAACGATTGTTTCTCTTGTGTTTTTAGCCTTTTTAAAACACATGTATGTGCCTCTTACTTACTCTTAACAGCTCGTCGATTGAAAAAGCTTCACTTAAAGTTATAAGACAAAAATAATGAATTATGGTTGGATTTATATTTATATATACCATTTATTAGTCTCGGTCATTGATAATATTACATAAACATTATATAAACTATTGATTGCTTTTATATATATTATGAATCCTGCCTTCTTCGTCATTCGAAAACAGTTTTACAAAAACTTCGTTTTCTGAAATTGGAACGAATGAGTGGTACTTTTGTGTACCTGCAATCGTTTTAGTCTGTCGGTAAATTTCATTCCATTCTGCTACCCCCTGTTCATACTCTTCATGTGATACATAACAAAACGACATTTTTGTTAAACAATCATCACTTTTTTGGTTCGCCCATTCGAATAACTCTAATGCACTTTTTATAGGGTGTTCATGTTGTACAGCAAGGCTTGCATATCTTGCCATTCGTTTTAATGTACCACCAATTGCATCGCAAGGTCCCTTACCGTGGGATGTTGCGAAAAAATGCCATTCAGCATCAATATTGTATTTCTTTTTAAACTTACAAAGGCTTGCAAAGTTCTTCCTATTTTTATATTGGGATGCTGCCCCGTCAGACATAAACGTAGCTTTCTTTACTTTAATTTTTGTTTGCAAAAAGCTTATTAGTTTTGAAATAAACACCTGCACCGCAATCGTATCATGTTTCAACACTTCTGAGATAACAATGAAACTGATATTTTTAAGTATTCCAGATTCCGTGTAATAAATGACAAAAGGGTGAATAGTGGCTTGCTCATTACTCCAATAACTACTTTGAACAGCATCTTGAAAAACAAATGAATAATTTTCAGAAAAATCACAAATTATTATTACTGCGCCGTCTTTAAGACAACTTTTATAATCTCTCAAGAAACTAGACTGCTGAGATTTGACAAAATCGTGGGATACTAATTGTTCCAACTTTTCACAAAAATAAGCAATAAATTCATCAATTGGTTTAACAAGTGTCTCTAAACTACATCTATCAGTTGAAATCCATTGCTCAAAAGATATTTCAACTAAACCACGTTTTTCTAATTTGTCTGTTAAACTACTCTCAAAATCTGAAAAGCCTGGACATCGTTCGCATTCACGGAGGTAACATTTTTTAGTTCTAGTTGATGAGCTACATAATATTTCTTCAAAACACAATTTATAATCATTCTCGAATGAATATTTTCTAAGACCATGAAGCATCAAGTTAATGTTCTCATGAATGGTGCAAACACAAATGTTATGAGAACCTGTGCTGCCAAGTAATTTGCAATGCTTTGGTCTTAGTGCTGCAAAAGAGCTAAACCCAACAGCATTTTGATGCATCTCTTGAAATTTAATGAAAGCTTCTCTTAATGAACAAACTAAATGGCGCTTTTGAATATGAACCCTCTTACCTTCACTCCTCACTGAAACGTAGTCGTTCATACCAGGGGTTGCTCGTGTAATCTCATCACTGTCGTAAAATTGCAAAATTTGGTTTTTTATTTCCGGGTTCAGACCGTGTCCCAGCTTTTCGTTAGGGGCAGCTAAAACACCTTCGTGCTTTGCAAGGAATTTAGCTTGTGATACGATGTACTTGTTTGTTATTCCAAATTCTGCCATTACTCTTTGATTTGTCCAAGATTGTGGTAAAACCGAAAGTATCCTTACTTGATCGTCCCTCGAAGTTTCTGGATCAGCATACCGGTCCTTTAGCTGCGCGATTATTTCGTCATATTCGGCTGCTTTTACTTTCAATTGTTCCAGGTCATCCTCCTCCGCTTGATCCCCAAATATGTGTGTCCGAATGCCGTTTGAAACATCTTTGAACTTTTTGCGGGCATAATTTACGTTCAGGAACTTTTTAGCCGATATTGGCGAAACGTTGATTCCAGCTACGCCCTTGTTAAATAGCTCAATATTATGGCGCCTTGAATAATCTTGCACACTAGTTTTTGTAGTGTTATCGAAATATGTTGTTAATATACTTTTTTTTTTAACATTTCGGGATTAACTTTTCAAAAGGGCTTACCTTTCCATTGATTTAAAAAAACTATAATATCTTGAAAACGGATGTGACTAAAACTCTAATTTCAAAGGATAAATCATGATAATAATATTTCAATCTTTCTAAGGGAACATCCACAAATTACGTGATATATTATGGGAGGGGGGCTCAGAAATAGAAACGTACCATGTATTAGGTATGGCATAATATGCTACGAAGTAGGTCTGGAAATGATCAATATTATGCTACGTAATTTGTGGATCGTCCTAAACAGAGATATTGCCTTTTCACAGAAAACTTAGCATGCATAGAATATTCAGAAAGCAGAAGAAGCAGCATCCGCAGCTGTTGCTTCCTTCAATGATTTGAATATTACCAAGCAAACTCGATGCATAGGTACAAGGTAATCGCTGAACAAAATAGCTGTGGTTGTCAGTGACGATTGTCAGTTTCGGGTATTTGAATCTGACGCCTGATGCATTTTTTTCTCTGAAACGGCAATAATAAGAATTGATTTTCGGTCCAACCATCAATAACGTAATTTATTTTTCGAAATTGTTCCATACTGCCTTCCCCTTGTATGATTTTTACGAATAAACCTGGTAAACGTTTCATGACGCGTAAGAAAACACAAGATCCCTTTACCCGTCTGCCCCAGCAAAATTAATAGATGACTTCTTTGTATAGAACACGCAACAAATAAAAAATCATAATCTGCTTCAGTTTATTTATTTACATAACGGTAGAAATACATATATATTTTTACAAAGCGAATATACAATAATAACTCCAATATTTTTTTTTTCGATTTGCATTAATCTTACTATGTTTCTGTTTCATCACAAACCAAATTCTCATCAACTTCATCGACAGCTTTCATAAGTTCCTCCAACGCATCGCAGTTATCGGTGTCGGATGTTGAACGTGTTTCAGAATCTTCAAAAATCATAAAACTTTTCACGATGTCTGGATAATCTAGAACATTTTTTTTCTGTCGTCTTTTCTCCATCTAAAGTGAGCTGATGAATGGGTCTGATTCATTCATGGCACGAATGAAGACATCATGTAAGTTGTCCAGCCTTGAGCGCTTTCTAGCATGATGGGTTCGGTATTTCTTTAACTGTTTGTGCTGGCTTTCTGCTGCCTCTTCTGCTAATATACCAAGCGGCGCTGGAGAATGCATAATAATTTCTCCGGCATGAGCGAGTACTTTATGCACAGTTGCAGGAATTTTATACCAATCGTACAATTCCAGATAAAGTCGGTAGGTATCCTTGCAATACGAATCTACTTTTTCGGGGTTTATTGGTTCTTGACAGTTGATAGCAATTAAAATATTTCTAAACCTCACAATCAATTCTTCGTCGATGTTCAGAATTCTGCTTAAAAGCTGAGGATTTGCCAATTTTCGTCGACAAACGTTACCTGTAGTACTTGTACCTGCACCATCAGATCTTGGTTGATCTACTCTGACTCCAAAATGCTCATGAAGCTGTTTCGTTATCAGTTTTTTTTCTTTGTTCGTATAATTCTTTAAATGGCTGTGAACCTGCCATTTTTTAAAATCCATTCTATATGCAATATGCAAAAGGCATTCGAAAAATCGAATCCAAGCATGAAGCGGAGATATACCGTAATGTAGAGCATCTTCGTTTGTTAAAAATCCTTCTTCAAACTTTTCTTTACTGTTCATTACATTAGGCTTTGCTCCACAGATTGGGCAATCATTGATGAACTTCCTGTAATATACGTGAGGACTTTTCCATCTATCATGCTAAGTACAAAATCAAAATCAACAAGAATTATTTTGTCATTTAAAAGCTCGACCTTCACTGGCGTCAATTCATTCATTTCTTTTTCAATATCATTTTTTGTGGCAAGAATTACCTCCTTACTCTCTTTGATAAATTCAAGGATGATGGGCCTACAAAATCGAATACTTTGAACCACATAATCATTTTTCGATCATTATGCATGAATAACTGAATTGGAGTAAGTGTTGATGAAAATACATCAGAATCATTCTGACATCCTTCTGGCAGCTTCTGGTGGTACTGAGAATACCCGGTTGAGCCATCCATACCCCAACTACATAATAGAATTAGTTCAGCACTATCCAGCTCGTTAGAATCCATGTACTCGTTCAGCTCTGCGTCGATTATTTTCACGATTCGATGCACTGTATTGTCCAGAAGCGCCTGCAGTTTTACTCTAATTTTTGAAGCGGTTGCTTCGATGAACTCGTTAAGAGGTGCGCATTTCTTTTTTACCTCCCCGATGACGCCGTAAAGTGGAAATCGTGACGGTGATTCTCTGTGTATTACTTCGTATTGGAATCGACTAAATCCAGCTTCGATGAAAAAACTAAAAGCTTCCTCGGGTGACATCATTCCACGTTGATCAGTTAATTGCGACAACATTTTTCTAGAATCTCCTCGATTTCTTAGAATAAGGCCGATGACTTTAACTAAATTTATCTCTTTCCTATTGTAAGCTGTCCTTCTCGCCATTACTAGAGCCTTTTCGATGCTGTCTACTTTGGGATCCAAGCTTTCGTTGTCAATGACACGTCGTTTTCCTCTTTTGCTCAGATCAGCAAAAGGTTTTGAGGGTCTCCCACGCTTTGCAGATGACGCCGAGGTTGAAGGAGCATCTTGTTCTTGTTCGATGAACTCCGCAATGCCGAAGTCTCCATTTATCCAATCCCGAGAATATGCCTCGAATCTTTCCTGTTTTCGTTGAGCTTCATTCCACTTTAGCTTGTATTTACAAGCGGTCCTATAGAGTTTATCCTGGAGGCGTCCACGTTTTTCCTCCGATATAGGATAGTTTTCACAAATAAATTTAAAAGCTCTTTCAACATTCGCATTATGCGTCAATTTAGAATCAAACAACGAAATTATAACTCTTTTATCCATTTTTACACTTGCACTCAACCGTAGTTTATGGGATTTCAAATAATACACTGTCAGTATAAATACCGCTCCTGGTAATAAATCGTACTCTAGGTACTTACCATGAGCCTCAAACATTCAGTACCTAAGCGAGTCGATGGCAGCAAGGTCCACATACACGTAGGTATGAATTAACGAATTTACGAAAATTAATAAAGCAACACCAGCAAAAATTCAGGAAACACATTATTCAAAAACAAGACAAAATAACAAAAAGAACGTAAACTTTAAACTTACATTGGAAAACATGTTTATAGAATGGAATTGGATAATGAATACCGATTTTATTATTTATAACCAATTATAGCAGAAACTGTATAAAATATTTTTAATAATTAAATAAAAAATAAAAAGAAATTTTCTGTAAAGTGTTAACATCGCCAGAAATTACCAAAATCGCCCAAAAAAGTAAATACGTTTTCATCACCAAAAGTGGAATTGCAATGTCATATTTTTAAACCGCCTGATTTCAAAATGGCGCAAGTTTGCGCAGAGTTTTCCTTCGTAATTTGTTATTATACATCCCACACTTGATTCAGAGCTGCTGGGTTATGCGGGGATATGCGGGGAAAAAAGTTGCTGATCAACAAAGTTGAAATTTCTAATTTTTTAATGTTTTTTTTCTCTTAAAGATTTTTTTTTTTAATTAGTTCGTTTATTTGTTAGGCTCAGGCGTGTGTAACACTTTACCGAGCCGATATTCAATATTGTTATTAACAATGTATAATTTTTCAATTTTAGTAAAATGGGGTGCCAATTACTCGTGGCTAGCTCGAGGTTAATAGGTCACAATATCGTTTGGAAGGGGCTAGGTAGGTAACTTATTGAAGGTATTATTTGTTGCTCATGGTTGCGACATCTACCAAATCCTTGGTCCCTGTAGTCCCTTTCAGGAACTAAGCTGCAGATGGGTGACCACTGCTTGCTGGGCAGGTACAAGTAGCACGGAAACAAAAGGATAATATAACTGGGACAAAATGGCAGGGAATTTACTAGAGTGAAAGGGAGGGGGTGATGACATTACACTCTTAGATCAGACAAACAAAGGAATTCGTAAATCGCTTGCATGTAGGGGATCACGCATTCCCAAAACATCTCTTACCTCCCGGGAGGGTTGTCTACCTCGGGCCACTAGGGTATCCAATAGTCGTGCTCTGGAGGCATCATTACCCGGGCAATGCCAAACTTAAAGATTTTTTTTGATTTTATTTCTGAATGACAACCTATCGTATTATTATTTTTTTAAGGCTTTTTTTTTCCCTTTTTCAATCTTGTGTGGGGGGCGAGGTTTTTTCTAAAAAAAAAAGATCAATTTTTTTTTGGGAAAAAAGTTTTTTTTTGCGAAAAAAATTTTTTTTTCTTGCTTTCTACTACTTCGTCTTTTATTTCTCCAGGAAAAAAAATGGTGGGGGGCTTAAAACTTTGTTTTTTTTTTTTTTTTTTTTTTTTTTTTTTAAAAAAAAATAAAAAAAATTTTTTGGTGGTCATCTTTTTTTTGTTGTTCTCCCTCCTGTTTTTTTATAGTGATCCCTGGCATTTACGGCACTGGGTGAGATGTTGAACATTTTCTCCAGTCTTCTTAAAGTGTTCCCACTTCACCCTGACATGGAGCATAAGGCTGGCTTTTTCCAATGCCTTAAGGTTATTCAGTTCATTTGATTTAAAATGAACTAAATAAAAATCGTTAGAAATCCCATTGCGAGAATCGCCAGGTTGGGATTTAATTTTCATTTTTATTACTTGAACTGGTGTAACTCCAAGCAATTTAATAATTTCTTGTTTTATCTCATCCAGAGATTCACCACTGACTGGCCAGACCTTTTAGGACAACTTTGAACAGACGTTCCGTTTTGGTGTCATGTGTGAAGAATTTGATGTCTCTTTGAGCAAGATACTCGAGGAGAAGTTTGAATCCGATCAAGGTTTCAGCCAATACACGGCATTCACCCCGACAACCAATTTGAAAGGAAAATTTAGAATCTTTAATGAAATTCGTGAGTTCCTTACGGAGCCCATGAAAATCGGAGGTTGTTACCACAATAGGTGGAACCTTTTCTGCATTAATTCGGGAATGCTTCGATGATTTTTGTCTGACTGATGGATCATTCTCATCATCGGTAAGAATATCAAATTGATTGCTCAAATCAATATTGTTAGAAGGGGAATCCAGAGATTGTCCCTTTCTTTTGCGTTTAGGCGCCATATTCTCCAAAATGATTAGAATTTATACGTTTTCTCCTAATCAACTTCCAAGCAGATTCTACAAGAATCCGAAGCGTCACAGAGGAATTTTCCAAATCGATATCCAAGTCGGATTACCTCGCGTAGGGTCCAGACAATGATCGAAAAGGAATAAGGGTTAAAAATAAAAAAAATGTGCAGGTAATGTTAAGCACTGAAAAGTGCTGTTTGATTGTGTTATAGCTTAAGGTAGCAAGAATACTTCCTTCAGCAAAAGAAAATAGAGCTCGATGCAGACTGTTCCATCGGATGTTCATTTTCGCTGCTTCATAACTACTCATAGTATCATTGATCTCTTTGATTAACCGTTCCATCTCGTTACTTGCTCCTTTGAAGTTCGTACCGTTGTCGCTATATAAATGCGTAATCTTGCCGTATTGAGCTTGGAAATCTCTCAACAGTCTTATAAAAAAATCCGTCGACAATGACTCGGCCATTTCTAGATGCACTGCACGAGTTGTCATGCATGTAAAAATCACACCCCAGCGTTTTTCATTCGATCTTTTTACTTTAACTTCGAAGGGTCCGAAATAATCCACTCCTGTGTGAATGATGGGATATGTCACTGGATCCGTCCGACATTCCTTTTACGCAGCCATTTGCCTTCCGTATTTTGCACGTTGAACATGCGGATTCCACTCTTCTTACGACTGCATTCAAATTATGAATCGTATACTTTTGTTCTATTGCATCCATTACTACTCTAGTATTTTTATGAAGGCATCGTTCGTGATACGACTTTACTAGGCGCAAAACAATGTGATGTTTCTGCGGTAGTATTATTGGAATTTTTACACACCTATTGCGTTGTGTTTGTTTGTTTAATCGACTTCCTGAACGCATTACTCCTTCATTATCCAAGAATTATGAAGTATTGAAAGTGATATTTTTTAAATTGAGGGAATTCTCTTCTCACATTTTACCATTTTACCATTCATAATTGTGTCTTATTCTTCATTTTCTTCGCTCTTGGCTCTTCGGGCTGCTAGTAAATCCAATGAAGCGCCGTTGACACTGTCAACGAAGGGATGCCGCAAAACACAAATTTGGCAAGTTCATGGAAACGGTCGTCAGTCATCATTGTGTTGGCGTCTGGAGAGTATAATCATCGCAATCATTTTGCAATTTCAATTTTTTCTGACAACCGTTACCTTTCAAATTCTTGAAACAACCTTGTCTTGTCTAGATCTTTTAACGGTGCAAGCTTTAACAAACCACTGTAATTTCCGATATGTCTTCGATTTTCTACGCATTAGTGTCATTCAGGTGTCTTTCTGAAATTCTTGAGCATGATATCATTTTTTTGTTTGCAATGGAGCATTAGGATCAACGTTGTGTTCCACAAATGTTCGATATTGGTATCTATCAGCTCTCTGCTAGTTGAAAGTAGAACTGATGGAATAAGAAATTATTTCTTGAGATATTTCAAATGTTGACATGAATCAGTTAACCTCTTTCGACCATATGGGCAGGTTTGAGATAAGTATCTGTTATTACAGCAATATACACGTAATGAACTCTTAGGAAATCAAATAGTTCATCCTCGTTATCTCTGATGGATCGAGCATTTCAATTTAAAATGATTAATGACTGTTATGTCCATTACTGAATTTTAATGCCATGGCAATATTATTGGCAAATTTAATACCAGTTTGAATAGCATAGTATTAAGCATATCGGTTATCATATCGATTAACGATTGCTGTAAAAATTCTAATTTAGGAGCGGAAATGCTACCACTCTGTCCATTCCGGGTGATTCAATCGTTGTTATTTTACGAATGTCACCCTTGTCTTCATAGTTTGTGAAGATTTGCCTGGTCCATTTTTGCAGAGATGGATTCTTTTTTAAATATTTCTCTAAAGAAATCAGTCTGTTTAAGACGTTTCCATAGCAGACCGACTTCATAACGATCACCTATATTCTATTCTATTGCATCGTCTAGGATTCTTCTAGCTCTTTCCGAATCTTTCGAGATTTCTTTTTTGTTATGGCACTATAAGCGTTTCCAGATGAAATCAGCCGGAAAAAGTCAAAATCTTGCACGACCCTCTCCGATTTGGATGAAACTTTGCACATGTCTTCGGAATTGGTGATGATGCATTTTCCGCGGGTTAAGGGAATTTTTTGACTCAAGACATTTTTTTCAAAAGGGCGTATGTGTTTTGTCATGCGTATTTTTCAAAAAATCATAACTCGAAAACCGTTGGTTTTAATAAAATTGCGTCTGAGAAGAAGTTGTAGTTAATCAATTTGACTTTATGAAAAAAATATGTACACTGTAAAAAAAATTGTTTTCTTGAAAAAATTAAAAATTAAACTTAAAAATCAATTAGCAAATCTGTCCAACGTACGATTTTTATAAAAAAAAATTCCAAAATGACTTTATGTCATAAGAAAAAGAAAAAAAGTTGTTTTACGATGAAGTAACTTAAGATAAAAAGGTTCTTAGAAGTAAGAAAAATTCAAGTTTTTTTCCAATTTGTTGTTTTTGCATAAATAACCATATATTAATAATATAATACGATTCTTCTAAAGATTTGAAACAAAAATGCTCTTGGTGAGCAATATTCTATATGTACCCGTTTTCGAGATAATTTGAAAGTAATGTCGAAAAAATGGCTTTTTCCTTGAAAATATCCCTTTTTCAAAAGTTAGTCGTGATTTTCCATCTTCAAAAGTAATTTTTTCAAATTGTACATAACATTTTCAACAACTATCCTCTTGACACCAAGAAGATTGAACATCTTCTTAATTAACGAAATTAACGAATCTTAATTACCAAATAATAATTTTCCTAATTTTACTATTTCCTAACATTCCTATATATATTATGAAAACTCCGTATTTCGTCAGTTGAAAATATTTTCGCAGCGATTTTGTTATCAGCAACTGGAATGAAGGAGTGATATTTCTGTGTACCAGGAATCATTTTTGTTTGCTGATAACTACCACCCCATTCTGCAGCTCCCTCTTCATATTCTTCTTGTGAAACATAGCAAAATGATATTTTTGTGAAATTTTCTTGATTTCTCTTAATAGCCCAATCATACAAAGTTTTCGCACTTGTTATTGGATGTTCATGTTGTTTGGCCAAGCTTGCTCTTGTTGCCATTCGTTTTAATGTGCCGCCAATTGCATCACATGGTCCCTTACCATGTGAAGTTGCGAAAAAATGCCACTCAGAATCAAGGTTGTATTTCTCTTTAAACTTGCAGAGGCTTGCAAAATTTTTTCTATTTTTGTATTGGGAAGCAGCCCCATCAGACATAAAAATGGCCTTTTTTATATTCATTAGTTGATTTAAATACGTTAGTAATTTAGAAATAAATACTTGTACCGCAATTGTATCATGTCTTAGAACTTCTGATATTACAACAAAACTTAGATTTTTAAGCATTCCTGACTCCATATAATAAATAACAAACGGGTGAATTGTAGCCTGATCATTGTTCCAATGATGACTTTGAACAGCATCCTGAAGTACAAGTGAATAATTCTCTGCAAAATCGCAAATAATAACTACTTCTCCTTCTTTTAATGAAGACTTTGTTTCTTTTAAAAATTTAGATTGCTTTGTTTTTATATAATCATGAGTTAATAGTTTTTCTAATTTCTCGCTAAAATATTCAACAAATTCATCGACAGGTTTTAATAGCGTTTCGAAATTACATCTATCAGTTGTAATCCATTGTTCGAACGATATCTCAGACAAGTTATGTTTCTCAAGTTCTTTTAAAAATCTTATCTCAAATTCTGACAGCGTGGGACAATTTTCGCATTCACGGAGGTAACAATATTTTGATCTTGATGATGAATTACACAATAACTTCTCAAAATGTTGATTACAATCAGTGTTGAATGAATATTTTTTTAAACTGTGAAGCATTAAATCAATATTTTCGTGAATTGCGCAAACACAAATGTTGTGAGGACCTGAAGCATTTAGCAATTTACAATGTTTTGGTCGTAATGCTGCAAAAGTACTAAATCCAATTTTATGTTCACTGACTTCTTTAAATCGAGTGAAAATTTCTCTAAGTGATGAAAGTAATAATCGTTTTTGAATTTGTTGACGCTTACCATTAGTGTTTACAGAGACATAATCTCTTTGTCCCGGCATGGCTCTGCTGATGTCGTCCTCGTCAAAAAATTGTATCACTTGATTCTTTATATCCGGATTCAAACGATTCCCCGATCTGTCGTTGGGGGTAGCCAATACTCCATTTTCGGCCGCCAATTCTTTTGCTTGTAATGCAAGGTATTTGTTTGTTTCAAATTTGCTCGTTATCTGCTGAATCGTCCACGAACTAGGCAAAACTGTTAACATACGTATTTTATCTATTTTCGAACAATCTGGTTCTATGAATTTTTCTTTCAATTTGGAAATAATTTCATCATATTCCACAACCTTTGTTTTCAGCGTAGCTAACTCTTCGACTTCTTCTTGTGGTGGTAAGCTGAATAGATATTTTCTAATACCTGCTACAATTTCGGCAAATTTTTGCCGACGGTATTTATCGTTTTTAAATTCTCTAATGGATATCGGAGACACATTTATTCCTGCAATTCCATTATTGAATAACTCAATGTTGTGTATCCTGGAATAATCCGGTAGGTCACTGTCCTGAGAAGATGCCGAGGTAATTGAAGCTGCCGATGGTATTTCCTCCAAATCGTTCCGTGATGTGGTTGGTGCTTCGTCATGTCCACCGTTTTCTGGTTGCTCCACTCTTTCGACAGGATTACGACGATACGAATATAACTGACATGAATCACAAATTCTTAATGACGTGTCCAAATGGACCATACACTGCATGGATAAAAGTTTTTCAATTAACTTGTCAGTTAAATTTTTAAGTTTAGGCGAACACCGTCTCCCGATTTCACGAAAAGGTTTACAACAATGCTTTGTTTCGAGTTCCATTTCAAATCGTTTTACACTTTACGCTACTTATGAAAGACACTGTTAAACTGATGTCATGACTTTGTAATGTAATCCTTTCTATACGAACTAGGTACGCACTTTAGGTACTTTTTTGAAATATTGGTATGTGCAGGGGTATGCATGTAAATTATATTTTCTGTCAACACCAAAGGGAATGCATCAATAGGTATAAATGGGCGTAACAATTGTATTCTTACTGGTATAAACAGTTTAACTTATTAAATACATTATGTTTCTACCTGAACAAAATACGCTTGTACACTAACATGAATACTAATTATTTTTGTTTCGGGTTAGGTTTTCATAATATACTGTAAGTAAAAGCAGCAAATTTTGTCGTGTTACCTACAGTAAATATCAGGAATCAGTTTGTCTAGTATTCTCGATAATAAAAGGTATATTGTAGAAAATTTTATGTTCAATTTGAAAAGAATACTTTTGCAGATGGACAATCACGACTAACATTTGCAACAGGGATATTTTCATGGAAAAAGCCATTTTTACTACATTAATTTCAAATTATCTCGAAAACGGATACATTTAGAATGTTGCTCACCAAGAGCATTTTTGTTCAGAATCACTAGAAAAATCGTATTATATTATTAAAATATGGTTATTTATGCAAAAACAACAAATTAGAAAAAAATTGAATTTTTCTTACTTCTAAGAACTTTTTTATCTTAAGTTGCTTCATCGTAGAACAACTTCTATTTTTTTTATGACTCAAAGACTTTTTGGAAAAAAATTATAAAAATCGTACGTTGGACAGATTTGCTAATTGATTTTTAAGTTTAATTTTTGATTTTTTTTGAAGAAATTTTTTTTTTTACAGTGTACATATTTTTTTCATAAATTCAAATTAAAGCTGAACAGATGGCAGGAGTGTGCTAACATCCAAATTAAAGGAATCAACTATGCGCGTCACCAGTGGCGATATTAACAACTAAGAAACATTTGAATTGACCATTAAATACGTGATCGATGAAGAAACTTCAATCCAAGTAACATTGCTAACACCATCCAGATTTATTAAGGTTTATTAAAGTTTTATGAAAGCCACTTGAAATCAATTTGGTTTTACTATGAAACCAAGAGGTTTTATACTTTAGTCAGGTTTATGAGAACCTACACAGCTTGTTTACAACGATCTTAAAACACTGTTTCTCAAATTTCTTTTAATCCTATCAAAGGTTTTATTTCGACTTTACGAACTTGTAAAATTCTGTATTGTAATGCCGTTTTAATATTGATAGTATCTTATTATGGTCAGTTGAAAAAACATTTTAAACCACTTTGCCTCCAGTAAATGCATTAAACGGCAAATTGGCATTGAAGGCATATGGCGACTATAAGACCAAATAGTTTTATAATAGTCATTGCGAAGAAAAATTGGCTTTATGGCAAAACTGTGATTTTTTTCTTATCACCATTTTGAAATATAAGAAATAATTGAAATGTTGAAAAATAAATGCATCAAATTTTCAATGGTATGCAAATTAACTGTAGATCGGAGACTTATTTCTGCATTCTTTTAGATAATCTCATCCAATTCCAAGCACTTTTCAGGAAATTAATGATTAATTCATCGAATGTATTTGTTTTAATTTGATATATGTTGCTGTTAATTTGCATAATTTCCGAAGCGCATTAATTTTCGGCTCTTATCGTGCCAATATTCACCATAAAAAAAAATGCGCATATAATTTGGAGCACAATACGCTGTAGAAAATACAATTTGTTTTGGATATTTTGCCATCAAACAAAATTTCCCGCAACACTAGACCTTTTTTTTACTGCTAAATGAATCAGAAGAGCAGAGAATCAGAACAAAGCAGAACAATAAAAAACAACCTCGATTTCACAGTGAAGTTTGACAGCTGTGGCCATTTGGCCACATTCTGGTTTTCATGGCAGCCAATAGGTTTTATGAAGGTTCTCAAGTGGTCATAACATCTTTCATTAGAACATTTCCAAAATCTTTATGTTCTTATAAAGGTTTTATTAACTTTTCACAACCGTCTTCAGAATGGGAGACTTTGTACAAAGTTTGGCTTTAAAGAAGCATAGAGGAGGTGTTGGTAGAAAAAACAGTTTTGATTGTAGTTTTATCAACAAAGCCGGGAGAAGTGCTATACGGCTGGAATAAAACCTAAATTGTTACTTGGGAAGTGCTGTGTATGTTTGTCTGTGTTTATATATATTTATTAGTTAACATACATTTATTTATATACAACAATATATTTACACAAATATATTAAAAGTTGAATATTAAGATTAATATATTTACATTTATAAAATTACATTTACATATTTACATTTGAATATTTAGGAAAATCTCTATAGCTGCAAGTATTGCAGATGTATTTTACCAGGATATGGATTCTTCAGATTGTGGACCGTAGATGAGATACAAGTTAAGTTTCTTCAGCACGGTTTCTTTTAATTAAATTATCTAAAGTTTTTTAGGATTAAAATTTTTGTTAAGCATAAGAATAAATGTTAAGCCTAGGCTAAATGCCAGCACCTTGGACGTAACGCTCCCCATAAAATCCTGTGTAACACCTGCGCCATCTATCTTATACACTTTCGTCCACTCTTTCTTCAAATCTCTATCGTTTTTGAAACCCTTTCCTGTTTTCCGCAGCTTTCCCTTGGGCGTTTGGCGGATTTGCTTCTTTCGGCACAAACACAACATCTTTGGCTTCGTACCACTCCTTCACCGGTTTCACGTAATGGCATGATGCCAGATCCGGCCAAAACAGGGTGTAACCTTCGTGGGACCGGAGGAAGGGCAGCAGGCGGTTCTGGAGGCATTCTTCTCTATATATTTGAGTGGTGAGTGTGGGGGTATTGGGGGGGGTGGGATGGGGCACCAGAGCAGAGAATTTTGGGGAATTGCGCTTTTTTGGGTTTGGGGGGGGGGGGGGGGGGGAAAAAAAAAAGTGGGGGGGGTGGTATGGGTGGATGTGGATGTAAGTGGGATGCTTGTAACGGGATGTAATGATTTCAGAATCGGGAATCGAGAGTGAGACGTGCGAATCTTGGTACGTTCAGAAAAAGATGGCAAGAAAGACGATAGAGATGACCGTGACTGAATGATGTGCGGGGAAGTCGAATGAGACCAGTTGACAAGGACGGACGTGCGCGCAGCAACGAGGCGATCGTATTCTGTTTATCAGTTCGATTAGGCGCCTAGCTTACCTTGAAGACATGAAGTTCGGCCCGCTTGACTGTCTGCTGAACGAACCAGAGGGAAGAATTGACCTTCTTGGCCACGTCCCGAATCGAATGGTTCGGATTGCGCTTGAAGTAATCTCTCACCTTTATTGCGTTCACGGGGTCGGTTGTCTTCGCTTTTCTTCCACTGCTAGTTCATCGCTGGGTCGACTGGGTCTCCTTGAACGGTTTTACCACCCGGGAGACGGTTGATTTGTCGATTCCCAACTCGCCCATAATTCTTTTTTTGGGCTTCTTGCTAGGAAGCCATTTCGATAACCACTTAATTTAATTGTGAAGAAATTTTGAAATGTAAACACTGCAATTTAACCTAGTTTTACCCTAAATTTCAATAACTTTTACCCATGCAATACAAATTTATACGCAAAAGAAAGTGTTGAATTTTTTTTAGTACAATCTTTAGACATTCACCAATATCAACTCTGCTTCAGACTTCTTCTTTCTTTTCCTCTGTTCGGGACATAAACCACTGCGACCAGTTATTTGATCTATTGTAGTATATCCCGTATCCTTTATTTAGTGCATGTCAAGTTAATTCATCACTATTGAGAAATGATGAAGTTTTCGATGTTGTGACAGTGACAGACATTTTTAGTTTTGTTGGACGTTTATTGAAAGTTTCCGCTATTTAAACCCTTTGAGGAGTGAGAGCACTCTTCAAAGTGTACCCCTCTATCAGTAAAAATCAGATTCATTGCAAAGAAAACAAACTATGACTCCGATGCATCAGAACCATAGTCATAACCAATTCAAACTATAGAACATCAAATAGAAAATGATAAGATGATATGATTCACATAAGTAAAGACTAATCATGTTTTCCTTATTCCAAGGTCATCCTCGGTGGCACAATCCGAGTATTGTCACTTTTCTCAAGACATAAAATGTAATAAGGACCTTTGACTTTGACTTCAAAAAACAAATATGTTCCCTAGTTTGAATTAATTCGGACTAGGGTTCGGTGGTAGATCTGATACCCCGTAACGCACCACGAAAAGGTGATCTACCAGCGTTACGGCTTCAGACCTCTTCTTACCGAAATACATATTTTCAATATGAGAAAAACAGACCTCTATCAAAATTCATCCCTTGGCACGATGAAAAGCACTTTTTCGCAAATAGTGAAAATAGTAGCCCTTCGACTGAAATAAATACAAAAAAATTAGACAATTCTATTGGATAGTTCTGGCAAATTTCCAAGTCGATGTGTATTATGCCCAGGTAACCAATAAGCATTAGCATATGCAGTAAATCAACCCTAAATCGGCATTTCAGATGCCTCAAGCATTATACTAGCATTATAACAGCATCTTGAATGCTATCTGTTGTTAAGTTAAATTTCAAATGCTATTTAAATGCTTGTAGCCTGTAATGAGCATTTCGAAAGCAAAATAGCATTAATGAAGCATTATCATAGCATTGCAGTAAAGCAGCCGTATATTGGGCCAAAAGCGGCATTTATGTTGTATTTAAGGCGACTTAATTGCTTGAGAGGCAGCGGTTAAGACGCTTTGGAACTGCTTATTGGTTACCTGGGTGGTTTCAGTTTAAAACCGAATTTATAGGCTAGCGACAATCGATTTTACCCTCGTTCTGTACATTATACCTTATGTCGGAAGTTGTGCGCTGTATGGGGCATCTGATGCGCTATACAACACGTTACTTCCGACATAAGGTACAACGTATGGATCGACAGTAAAATCGATAGTCGCTAGTCGATAAATTCGGTTTTCAATTGAAGCGATAATAACGAGCGACGTGCCCTTGTTGTTGTTTTAAACCGTTTGTCTTTTCAGCTGTCAAAAAAAAGGACTTAGAACGGGCTGAATTTCATTCCGAATTCGGCGCAAAATAAATCAAAGTGTACTCTGAGAAAAATTCTATCTTTATACCGACAATGATTTACATGGTCAAGATGACTATTGCATATAATGGTTACAATAACCATGAAAATGGACGAATTTTCAAAGTTCATGGCATTCTTGACTATGATCATGGTAACAAGGCCTATTCCGACATTATGGTAAATGTTGAATAGTCGGTTCATAGTCCATGTTCATAGTCGGTTCAAAATCACTGTACTGCAATAGTCATCCTAACCCCCAATAATGGTAAAATTGACTATCAAATTTGTCTCTGTGTAGAACAGATTTTTTTTCCATTGGAACTGATCGAAAAGAAAATTTAGAACGCCCCGGTGAAAATGAAAACTTTCGTTTGGTCTATTTAAATGTCAAGATTTAGAATAGACCACGACTACTGAAAACGGCCTTAGGGCATCTTCAGCGGTGGTCTATTTTTGGAACAACTTTATACTTGATTTGCATCAGCAAAACTTGTATAGAACCAGCTAAATAAACCAACTTTGAGCTCCCCGCACCGGTGTTGTATTTCTTGTTGTTTAACCCACCAACACCTGCCATCCTGTCAATCATTCAACATCAGATATTAGATTATTTTTTTCAAAAATCGCATATTTTTCACAAACTTTTTGCCATGGATTGGCAGACGATGAGGAATACTTGCTCTTTCTTTTGGCTGAAGGTGAGTGTTTGAATGAATGCATTTTATTGAAACTATATAAGATAATGCTGATGTGTTATTTGGCAGCGGAAAAACAAGGATTTTTCCATAAGTTTAGGGAGCTTTCTAGAAGTTCAGGGATCTTCTCAGAAGCTCGAAAAACTTTCCAATAGTTCAGGGAACATCCTAGAACCTTAAGTACTTTAGTACTATGCGAAAATTGGCGAAGCGGTTTGGAATTCATCATGCGAGTGTTAAAACCATCATTAATAAGTTTGGGGAACACTATTTTTTGGATGAGCTACCAGGAAGAGGCAGAAAACCCGGTTCTTCCAACCCGAAACTGGAGCAGAAAGTGGTATCTCTAATCATGAAGAACAAATCAATGTCAATACGTGATTTGGCCAAAAAAGCAGGAACGAGTGTCGGAATGATCCAGCGTATCAAGAGGCGAAACCACCTGAAGACCTACAAGAAGCAGAAAATCTCGAAACAAAGTGCAGAACAGAAGAAGCGAGCAGCAACAAGGGCCCGGAAATTGTATTCGCGTCTTTTGCAGCGTCCGGATGCATGCGTTTTGATGGACGATGAGACCTATGTAAAGGAGGACTCAAAAACCCTTCCAGGTCCACAATACTTTACTGCCGTCGTTGGGGAGGATGTGAGCAATGCGGACAGGTCGATTCAAGTGGAGAAATTCGGTCGAAAGGTACTGGTATGGCAAGCAATATGTTCCTGTGGTTTGAAGTCAACCATTTTTTACACTACCGGAACTATAAATGCGGAAATCTATCGATCTGAGTGTCTCCAGAAGAGATTGTTGCCTTTATATAAGAAGTATAGTACACTTCCACTGTTTTGGCCGGATTTAGCGTCGGCTCACTATGCCAAAACCACTCTCAATTGGCTTGGGGAAAAGGGTAAAGATTTCGTTGGGAAAAATATAAATCCACCAAATTGCCCTCAGCTTCGACCCATCGAACGTTACTGGGCAATCGTGAAGAGGGTCTTCAAGAAGACTGGTAAGGCAGCTGGGAACATGCAGGAGTTCAAACAAATTTGGGCTCAAGCGTCCAAAAAATGCGATGCAACACTTGTCCGGAACTTGATGAAGAGCATTCGATCCAAAGTTCGAAAATTCGTGAAGGAATAACTTAAATTTCATCCGGTCTTCATTATGTTCAAGTTTAACCTCGTACAATAAAGGATCAATTTTTTGTATGAATAAAATATCGGTTTTCAACATAATTTGAAAGAAAGTTTGTGGATAGCTTATTTTCGATACATTCCTTATTCCACGGGTGATCAGCAAGCTTAATGGAAGTTCAACTAAGTTTCCAGAAACGTTGAGAATTTTTCGCAATACAATTGACTTCTCTGAATATCTCTTTATAAGATCTGACCAATTTACGTTACTGCCTAGAAAAACAACGGAGTGTCTAAAAGTATAGACTATGCAGTTGAATAATATACACCGTGTCCAATATATTCTCATACACTTTTTCTTTGCATTGGTGTCGTGAAACTAGTCATTATGCTTCACGTATGTGTTGGTTTAGTTTTGCACTATGTTTATACAAACGCTTTTAGGTTATGTCCGATTGTTTTCATTCGGTGTTTATCTTTTACCAGCGATGAAGGAGTTTCGTGCTGTGGTGATAAAAACAGTTTTTGGAAGGTGAGCGCCCGGGCGCTATGTTCAGAAATGTCAAAAACCTCGGAGTAAAGCGGGATTTTGTGTACCGAACCATCCGAAGGTACCGTGACACCTGCTCGTTGGATGACCGGAAGATGTACGTAAAATAGCTGCAGATCTGAATGTTTCGAGATCGTCAATGCACAATATACTGCAAAATGACCTTGGATTCCAAGCTTTCAAGAAACGTAAGGTTCAAGGAGTTTCGGAACCTTCCAAGCAGAAATGACTCGAAAGAGCAAGTCTGCTTTTGTCGCGGCACGGTGGGGAAGAATTTATCTTTTCCGACGAAAAGTTATTCGTCTTGCAACAATCCCACAATGTCCAGAACGACAGATTGTGGATTTTCTCTTCGAGAACTGTTCCAGAGAGTGATAGGAATATTCCCCGGTTCCAATGTTCTGCGTCAGTGATGGTTTGGGGAGGAATTTGCAAGCGAGGCAAATTACCACTGGTTTTCATCGAAAAAGGCGTTAAAGTGAATGCCGTATATTATAAAACGGAAGTTTTGGAGAAAGTTGTCAAGCCATATGTACAAGAGGTGTTTGGAGATGATCACTATGTGTTTCAGCAGGACGGAGCGCCACCGCATACTACAAATCACGTTCAGGGCTGGTGCCGTGAAAATTTGACCGACTTTTTGGACAAGAATGAATGGCCTCCCAGTTCACCAGATCTGAATCCCTTGAATTATTTCGTGTGGTCAAACATGCTGGCGAAGGTAAATGACCACAGGGCGTCTAATATGAACCAATACATAACCGTAATCAAACGATATGGGACGAAATGCCGATGGAAGTCGTGCGTGCCGCCAGTGACGGTTTCGAAAAACGTCTGGAGCTGGTCAAGAAGGTTTAAGGCGGTGTTATTCCAAAACATATGCTGTAGTTGATCAGTATTATATTGCAATATAATGGGTAAAGTTATCAATAACATCTGGATTATTATTATTATTATTTATTATAATTCATCCGACTTTTGTGTCTACATGAATAAAGGTAAAACTTAATTAAATAAAAATATAAAATTGAACAAAAAACACAACGTTACTCAATACTCAATACATAAAATATAACACTACAACATTCTTTGTATCCTGTTTCGGAACTTGTTGGATGATTCGCCGAATTCAAAAGCAGATTCCACTGCCGAAAAAGTCCTAATAATGGCCGTCAGTGGTTCGTGGTAGCCATATGCAGTACGGTGATATCTTGGTTGCAACAAGGAAGAATTCCGTAACATTCGTTGAGGGACACGAAAGACCAGCTGTGATAGCAATTCCGGACAATCCACTTCACCGTTTAAAAGCTTAACGACGAATGTTGCCTGCTGAATTTTTCTTCTTTGCTCCAGAGTGTCTAAACCCAATAACAAACATCTGCTTGGATACGGCGGTAAATTGACAGGATCGCGCCATGGAAGGTTTCGCAAAGCCAGCCTTACAAATCTCTTCTGTACCCGTTCAAGACGTAGAATCCAGGTAACTTCATACGGACTCCAGACAACAGATGCGTTCTCTAGTATAGGGCGGACTAGTGAACAATACAGCGCCTTTAAGCAGTGGGGGTCGTTGAAATCCCGTGCGATTTTGGAAATGAATCCAAGTTGACGATTAGCTTTGGAAATTATGGCTTGATAGTGTAGACGGAAATCCAGCTTCGCATCCAAAAGAACACCCAGGTCATTTACTTTATCAACTCTACGAAGCGGAATGCCATCAATACAGTAGTCGAAAAGTATTGGGTTCTTTACACGATGGAACGTCATCACAACACACTTAGGGATACTTACAATCAATTTATTCCGACCACACCATTCCACGAACAGGTTCAGTAAACTTTGAAGGCAATGGCAATCATCTACCGTACGAACAACAAAGTAGAGTTTCATGTCATCTGCATATACAAGTTTGCACCTAGCTCCCAATAAATCCGCAACATCATTGAAGAAGAGCGTAAAAAGTAACGGACCCAAGTTACTTCCCTGAGGCACGCCAGACGTACTGGTGAATGGCTTTGATACACAGGAATCAATTTGCACCCGAAGAGTTCTGTCAGTCAGGTACGAATGCAGCCAAGCCTTAAGTGATGCTGATGCACCCAGTCGAGAAAGCTTACACAGAAGTATGTTATGGTCAATCTTGTCGAAGGCAGCTTTTAGATCAGTGTGAATGACATCGACTTGTGTATTTTGCTCCATCGCCGATATGCACGTACTAGAGAAGTCCAGTAAGTTGGTCGCCACCGACCTTCCAGGAATGAATCCATGTTGATCTGTCGATATGTAGCTTCTCGAACTAGTGAAGACAGCTTGGCTTAATATAATTTCGAACAGTTTGGACGCTGCTGAGAGACTTGTTATGCCACGATAATTTTTTACATCTCGACGATCACCGGCTTTAAACACCGGAAACATGAGTGATTGCTTCCATAAGACCGGAAATTTACCTTGCTGGAAAGATTGAGTAAATATGACTGCAAGGGGCTTAGCCAAGACAGCTGCACAACGACAAAATACCACAGCAGGAATACCATCCGGACCAGGCGAAACAGAACTTTTTAATTTTCTCGACGCAGCAATAATCGTTTCTTCAGTTACCACGAACGTGGTCAAATTTAAAAAATCCATTGGTACATCACAGGCAGCAGACTCAGCTTCATTATCACATGCTACGCTTTGTTCGAACACCGAAGCAAAGTGCTCCGCAAAAAGCTCAGTCGCTTCGGAGACGCAGGTAGCCTCTCTATCGCTTAGCCGTATGTTGGACGGAATGCTGGAGTTTTTCCTTTTGCTGTTGACGAAACTCCAAAAGCTTCGAGGATTTCGTCGCAAATTCCATTGCACTTTTAAAACATGTGTCTTGTACAACGAAGTGTTGAGCCTACAAAAAGCAGTGCTTGCATGCTTGAACTTCCGCTTAGTATCAGCTGTTTTGCATCGTCTCAGTTTTCGCTGAGCCGAATTCCGTTCTCGTTTTAGCTTGCGAAGCAGCGGAGTACTCCATGAAGGGAAAATTGGACGTCTTTTGAGAGGTACATTCGAAGCCAGCCAATGTTTTATAACACCACAAAATCGTTCTGACATTTCATCAACGTCCGTGCTTTCAAGAATGTTGTTCCAATCCAGATTATAAAGAAACTGTATAAGCAAAGCGTAATCAATTTTCCGGTAATCGAGAGGTCTAACTTCATCATCCACAGTGTGGTTAGGGAGAATCGGTAATTGCAGCGGGGCAGGTAATGACAGAACAAGTGGAGGATGGTGCGTGTCGATCGGCAACAGTGCCACAGCAGACTCATCGATTTCCACATCGTCTTCATCATTATAGAACACTAAATCTAGCGTGCGACCAAGTTCGTTCTGAACTAAATTGCGTTGGCTTAGATTAAGAAAATCCATCCCATCCAGAAGAACCGTACTAGCAGCATTCAGCGATGATGTTTCAGCAAGGCAGATCGAGCTATCTACGGATAACCATTGTAGTCGGGGTTGATTGTAATCACCACATACCAAAACTCTGTCGGTTGTTTCGCACAGCTCTTTTACGGATGCGATATGAGCTTCCATGATGCTGTCGTCTCTGCTTCGGTCTGGTGGAATGTATACAACGGCCAGATTGAGCCTACTACCTTTTATTTTCGTGGAAACACAAACTTGTTCCAACTCACTGCCTTGCTCGACATTCACAAGCGAGCTAGGATAACCCTGCGCTACAGCAATCAACACGCCACCAAAACTAGTTTTATCGCTGTTGAATGAATTACGGTCGCAGCGGAAGACATTGAAACCCGATCCGAAAAGCTGAACGGAATTGATACTATCGTCGAGCCCAGTTTCTGTCAGAAAAATGGCGTCAAACCCACAACCAGCAGAAGCAAGGAACAGGTCGTCAATTTTAGTCCGAACTCCTCGCACGTTCTGATAGTAGACCCAGATGCGGTTGTCAGATAAGTCGTTCATCTGCGTTGCTTGTGATGACGGAGATTGATGGTGGTGCTGATCAACACAATCTAATGGTATGTCGTGGCTACAAACAGAACAGAATTCAGGGTCCGATAATACTCCAGTATCATTATACTTGCCTGAGCGAGCAAGTTGGAAGACCCCCTCGCCTACTCCGAACACAGGAACGGAACGTCTTGGATGGCCGGCAGGAGATGAAAACGGCGATGGAGGCTCGACTGTGTCAGATGGCTTGGGGGCTTCCATCATGCTTTGTGATGAACGTTCCGTTGCTGGAGATCGTAGAAGATTGGATGGACACAGACTGAAGACATCATGAGTGCTGCAAGTTGGATCTGATTCTAACATGCTGTGTGACGTCTCTATCATCGAAGATTGTAGCGGATCTGATAGACGGCCCGATGCGTCGCGCATACTATTTCTGTGAATTGGACGGGATTTAGCGTACGAAGGAGCTATATAGTTGTCATACTTGCCTGAGCTAGCAAGTTGGAAGGCCCCGTCACCGATTCCAAACACAGGAACAGAACGACTTGGATGGCCGGAACAAAATGTAGAACAGGAAAAACGGCAGGGCTCGACTGTGTCGGAGGGCTCAGGGTCTTCCATCATGCTCTGTGATGTGCGTTCCGTTATCGGCAGGCTTCTTATTGTGATGGAGTTGCTACGGTTGAAGGGGAGGAAATGATCATCGGCGTCCCGGCAACGAGGGGTGTCCCGTGGTCGATTCGTGGGATTTTGGCTGGTCCCCAAAAATCCGGTTCGGATGACAAATTTTCGAATTCTCTGAAATATATTCCTTTGGGCCAAACAGATGGATCTAGGGCTGCATCCCTCAACTTCGTATCAACACCGACTTTGAAGGATATGAACGCGAATTGTTTCAAATCAGCATCTTTGCGTACCAATTTTTTCACATCGATTGGCTCTTGGGTCTGCAGACAACTTTTCACTAATACAGAAATATCAGCTTCAGTAACATGTCGAGCAATTCTGGAAAGATATATCCAGAGCTTTTCTGCCGGTTTTGCAACCGTCTCCACTGTCATATTTCCTCTCTCGACTGATTTGGTACCAACGACAAGTTTAGCACTAGGACGGGATCTAGGTGTTTCTTTAATACCTGTGTCACGGGCCCGTTTGATACTTGGCCAAGCAGATCGAACCTTATTTGAAGCAGAAATATCATTTGGGTACAATTTTCCAGCTAGTGATTTGGTTAGTGTCTTCGTTTCCTGAAGATCATTCTTTAATTCGGTCAGGGATTCTTTGATGAACTCCGATACACCAGTCACAATCTCGTTCGGTGTAATGCGAGGGGAATCCTTCAGGATTTTGAGCTGGTCAATACATACATCGCAGAACCAGAGAAGGTTTTTTTGCTCGTTCACGAAGTCCATATTAGGCCGCTTCAAGCCAACGCATTTCAAATGTTCAGCTTTGTTGCAAAAATTGCACTGCATAAACTCGAACGTTTTCACCGGCTTAGAGCACCAACTGCCCTGGAGCATTAGCGTGCCATTGTGTTTGTCACACACTATACGATTGGATGCTTTAAGAACTGTCGAAGGGCTTCAAACAACACCAAGTAGTGGAAAAACAAGTCTATCTTAGTTCGAAGGATTACCTCACAGTATGTTGAGCGTTAGATTGCTCGCTTTAATATGGATGCTCCGTTTGTTCTTCACCTCAAGAAGCACAAAACTTTCTGAAACAACTTTCTCAGAGCTTACCGTACATAAGACACCCAAAATGCTATTTTTATTGACTCTCGTCTTGTCGACTAAGTCACCATCCAACCTCGCCCCATTCCTCCAAAACAATCGCAAATCCCGCACAGTCATCACAACCCAGACAGTCGTTTATCGGTTGTTTGGCATGGTTCTTACGCGCCAAACAAACAGTATACAAGTTTTTATTGGACTTCTTTTTCCGTTGTTTACCTACTTGGAGCTAGGACTGCGATTGAGCTCTGATTTATAGGCTCTGCACGAACTGTTGACGAGACACAATTGCACACGTGGAGGTGAGCGCATTTGTTTACCTCGAGAACCCGGCTGCTACGATCGGTTTCCAATCCCCACCGCACACCGACTAGGCCACGAGGGCGCTTCCGATGGTTGATATTACTTTTTCCTCCTCCCAAGGGCGAAATGTAATAATTGATGCCTACTTAAGGGTAAAACGGGTAAGATTTCCACAATTGATTCCCCAGTTGGGAGGGTAGAACACATAGAAAAGAAAATAATATTCACCGATGGGGCTGCTCGGAGTCGAAGAAATCAATTAAATATTGAATAAGGATTTAATTACACATCATCGCAACGATGGGAGGCGAAAGCAATTCTACCTAACCAAGAAACAGCAACGAGAACCTACCATGGCTCGGGTGATAGACATAGGCCACAGGAAAAGGATCAGAGCTAGAAACGAAGAAGAACGTAATTGGAGCAGTGCGCTTTTGCGGGTCTCAGCGAAACGTCTAACGCAAATGCCGTAGCAAGAGAGAACGGGAGCCGATCGGAAAAATGGCATTCGGAGCAGAAAGCTAAGTAGAGGCTATAATTGAAGCTAATTATCTCGTAGTTTTCCGCCTCCACGGGGAAGGCGAATCGTAATCGATCCGAAGTTGCGGGTTTGGGGTTGGCGTACTAATTGTACTCTGCCATTACGGGTGACCAGTGGCGTGGTAGGAAGCCTTGGGAGGACACTTTCTGATATCCTATTCAAAGGACGGTGAAGTCAGTATTTCAAGATGTAAATATAGTTTAGTTAATGTTGAATGAATTTACTTTCAAATCAGGCAGAATAATAGAAAAGCACATATTAAATTGTATTTGAACAGATTTCAGTTCGATGGTGGTTTATTACAAACTTTGCCTAGTTTTTTTTGCTGATTATTGCTCTCTAGTTGGGTTTTCCATGCATAAAATTTTGAATGACACAGATTTCTACATTTATTAGAATAAGATAACATTATTTGAATACCAGACTTGTACTTGTAGAAACTACCTTGGTGCAGTATTGAAATAAAAAGAGAAAGAAATAGAAATAACTACCTAGAACTACTATGTACAATCTAAAACTAACCTAATCTACTATGTGCAACTAATCTACTGAACACAAACTGTTAATCACAGCATGATCAGATAAGGGAACGACCATTAATTATGTCACCAAAAAAATGACTTTTAAAACCCCCCGCCACCCCTTGTCACGTTTTTTGTATGGCCAAAGCACGATCGCGAAAGTTGTACACGACGATGTTGACGAAGTTTGATTGCGTGGTACAGGGCGATGAAACTTTCGCCAAGACAGACTTTAAACAGCTTCCTGGACAGGAATTTTCTACGGCAACCAGACGGGGAAAGGTGGCAGATATTTTCAAGCACATTAAACTGTCAAAGTTCGTGAAGAAATATCTTGTGTGGCAGGCCATCTGTACCTGTGACTTGAAGAGCAACGTTTACATTGCGACCGGAACCGTCAACCAGGAAATTTATCTAAGCGAGTGCCTACAAAAACGT
>JAHHFK020001578.1:155000-201765 GCA_024533555.2 Aedes koreicus
AGTTCTATGAAATTTTCATTCATTTAGTTGCAAGCGTAGCAGCGCTCGCACCGGGTTCAGCTAGTACTTTCAACAGCTGAACGTTCGGTAATCCGATTTACCGAATTTCGGTGAAATTTTACAGTATTCCGGTAAAAAAAATTACCGGAACTTGTCAAATTTTACCGAAATCCGTTAAATTGGATTACCGAACGTTCAGCTGTTAAAAGTTCGGCAAAAAATTACCGAATACTGTAAAATTTTCTAAGTGTGTAGAGAACTGATCAAGCAAATGGAACCATATATGAGATGTGGAGTTTTTTTGAGGCACAATTTTGTCTATGGTGGATCGAGATCCCTCCCTCCTCTGGAAAGGGGTGGGCTGTCATACAAATGAAAGATAAATTTAACCGATCAGAGTAAAAATTTGTATGCAGAGGTTTTTAGTGCCGAGGAAAATGCTTATGATGGAAGGGGGGGGGGGGGGGGGGTACCATACTAATGAAACATTCATTTCTGCACAACTCAAGAACTCATCAAGTAAATTAAACCAAATGAGGCATGTGAGGGTTTTTGGAGGCAGATTTGTTTTTTGGGTGGTTTGAGGCCCCTTCTCATCTCTGCAAGGGGTGGGCTCCCATCACAAATCACAACTAAATACAACTAAACATTGCGAAGCTAGTTTCATAAAACGTACAAATCAGTTTCGTTGCAGAAAACAACGGTGAGATTAGTTAGTTCTATCTTTGATTTCATATTATAAACTAAAATTAATTTTCAGTGTGGTAATCTAGTCAAAGATTTATTAATTTATCAAATTTACGGGTGTTCCAGACATTCAAGGACTCTGGCCTCTAGGAACGGTATTTGCACAAATTTGCACAGGGCGAAACCCAGATTTTCGGAAGGCTGGCAAACAAATCTGCGAAATAAGCCTATTGTGGAGTATGCACGCGTGTGTGCTCATAATTGAAAACTTAGTTGAATGATGAGATTTGTCAGAAGCAGATAATTTCCCATCAACATGAGAGGCTCTAGGAGTGGACAGTAATTTATTGCTAGAACTAAGAGAATTGAAGAGAAAGCATTGATAGTTCCAGGTTATGAAAATTTAAAGATACAAGTTGAAAACGAGCGGAGGGCATATGAAGGTAGTATACAATCGGGCGCATAGTCTTTTACCAAGCTACCCAAGAACTTAGTTGATGTTTTTTTTCCGATTCTCCATACATTTTATATGGGAGTAAAAAACCACGACCATGTAGAACCTATACTTTGCGGAGATTGTGCAGAGTGCATTTTTTATCCAATCTTCATGAAATTTTGGAAAAAAAAAATTTCAAATAGTGTACAAATATACAAAAAATACTAATTGTAATATGAGGAAGTTGATTTTTCGACTTTTTTCCGCCTTGGAATCACTGTGCGCCGTGCCCCCATATCCTGGAGCAAGTAAACCACTATCCCATTTTGTTAGTGGCTTCAATAGCATCTTAACTGTTTGTTCAAAGAGGTTCAAATCAGAAATCGGCACTAGTATTTAAATATTTTACTAAACGCCAGCTTATCGTTTGCTAATAAGAACCCGGCTGCCACCCAATCCTGTTATCCAACATCCCAGTGATTTTTCGTGGAAATTCCTCGGCTTCCATTAAAACGAGTACCACGTCAACACATTCCTACCTTTTCCTGATTTGACCTGCATTCGGGCGATGCCGGCGCCGGTATTGCCTTAGTTTGGAATTACCAGTTTTTACACATTGAGGATGTATGTTAGTGATGTAGAAGGAGATGTTTCGCTCATCACCATGAGGCACCAAGAGTGGACAGTTATGTTTGCTAGAATGAAAGATATGAAGAGAAAGTGTTGAAAGTTCCGTCAGTGTACGGTAGGTTGGAAATAGAATAGAAGTATTGAAAATTGAGCGAAAGGGCATGGGTAAAGTAGTACTCGAACCGGGGGAGAGAACAGACAGCAGGGGAGGCGAAGGAGGGAGAGGGTAGAAGGAGGAGGGGGGAGTGGGGGGAGAGGAGGAAATAGGCCGACGTAAAATAAAGATTAAAACAAAAATAAAACAAAAAGGACGTTATCATTGCCAAACATCCCACTGCGGGGTAGCTTGAGGCACAGATACATCTGCCACCCAACTGGCAATAATAACTCGTTGGATCTCGCTCATGTACCATTGATCACTTGAGATAGTTTCTAGCGGTAGTTTGTACCCTACTCTTACCGTAAGACGAAGTCTACGTCAAAACCTCGGACAACTCGCTTTTTTTTCAATAACATTTCGAGTCGATATAGTTGATCTGTCAATCATTCTTGCACCAACAAGAGAGTCGTTTCTTTTTAATTTGAAACAAAATGTTCGTAGCTTTTTGTATTGTACAATGCACGAATTTTCTTTCTGTATCAACAAATGCTTCGTGCATTTACCAGTTGTACGTGTGGCATTAATTACGTATGTAGCTTCATAAAAAGTACAAATCAGTTTCGTTGCACAAAACAACGAATAGATTCGTTAGTCTTACCTTTGATTTCGTAATATAAACTCAAATTAATTTTCAGTGTACGAAACCATTTATCAACTTTTCATGATACTATATGTTAAGCTGGTTGAAGTCCTTAAAATAATACTCACGATTAATGAAGTAATGACGAATCATACTAAATAAAAACAATCTTTTACTCCTGGAACCGATGCCGTAGAACATCCCTCTCACCCTTACTACAGCTCTGATCCCATCACACAACCATCCATCAGTTCAGCCTGGCAGTTCAGAATAGCTGGAATCGATTGAACTGCTGCTGTCGGATGATAATGAACGCGTTGTGGTTTTTTTACGTGGTCTATAAATTCAATTTTTCCACCATCACATCGATGAGTTAGTACAGCTGCTTGGTTGTATGCAACAGTAGGATGATTATCGGGAATGGATGGCAAACGGAATAATTTACGGTTCGGGGGGCGTAACATCAGCAACAAATTTTCACCGTTTCACCCCAACATAAATTAGTATGATAGTATCACATGTTGACGGCACTTGCCATTTTATGAGCCCATTAATTTATATGTACTCAAAGCGACCAACTCCTGGCTTGGCCGCAAACCATACTTTTGATGGTATCAATGATTAACTACTGCTGTTCGATAACGTGTTTGCTAGACATTTCAAATCTGGGTCGATTTTCATTTCCTAAAGATACTAATTCCAAAAAGCACTATCATTGCCAAGGTTGGTCCAGCTACACACGGGGGATTAATTTCTCCATCCTTCGAAATATCTTACTTTGGCCGCGAAGCAAAAAAAAACAAAAAAAAACTGAAAGAGAATACTTTCGAAATTAAAAAACTTTGCTCCTTCGAGAGATCGATCGGTTTCATTGTTTCCATTCGCCGCCCGAAGTCTATCTATATGGCCTTTATCGGAGGCTTGGCTCGATGCTTGTCCCAAACAGGACCTCGGGTTCGGAGGGCACGGCCCGGAGAATGAGCTGCGAAAGTTTCCAGCAAAAGTTTCTCGATTCGGTTTCCGCGAGCCGCAGCGCAGAGGGCGGCATACAATGAGCAGGGATAATTGCCAATAATTACAGCATTCGGTGAATGTTACTTAAGTTCGGGGTTTTTTTTCCTCTCGCTTTCAGGGAGCGAGGCTGGATGGAAGGTGAGGAAGTTCTGGGATCTCGAATAATATCGAAATGCAATTTTATTGGAAGTTGTTCTTCTGATTAATCTTCTCGAAAACGCCAGCTTAAAATGAGACAAATAAAGAAATTTTCGATCAGCTCAAACTTTTCCAGAAGGAAAACGGAACATTGAGAACAGAGAAATCGAAAACAGAAACCCAACGCAGGAAATAAAACATCGGATCGACAAACTCCCTAATCTCCTGATCAATCAACTGGGTCAATTCCCCGATCCAGTCAACCGGGTCCATTCGTGCTGGTCCATTTGATTAAAAATCAACACTAAATCAAAATGGGTAATGCCGATGAAAGCCCCCTCGCCGTCCATTCTCGACAGCTCCCAAGTCCGAGATCGGAGAAAAGTAGCAATCTTGGTCGAAAATTTGCATACAGTTTCTTGCTCACCAAATTGCCTTTTTTTTTTGTTCGTACTCTTGTTCCGTTCTGTGTCATCGCAGCGAGGATTGCATGTCACCGTAAAAGTCGATAGCATGGGCCGAGGGGTTGCGGAGTGGTGTTGAAGCAGTATGTAAATAACATTTTGGAGCAGAAGGTTTTTCCTGAACATTTCGCCACCATCATCGCCGTATCCCATCAGGAAGGGAACTGTACACTGCAAAATAGAGCAAAGTCATTTTCCGTTGCAAGACAAAACTCTGCACTAACCAAGCAAGCTACGACATGAAGGTTTTTTTTTCGGAGAGGGGGGACATTTCTTCGCTCTGGTGGACAGTTTTCTCCTTCCAATTCTTTGTCCTCTCTGAATGCTGATATGCAGATATATGTAAATGGAGCCAGTCAGGAAAGTAAGATCGAGAAGCAATCCTGAATGGAAAAGCTGCCTCCGTTCGCCCTTTGGAAAATGGCTTGTTTCAATGTTGACATTGCCTTTTACTGGGATGAATGCAATGAAAGGAGTAAGGCACCTACAGTCTCAGTAAAAGAAAGGAGCAAAAAAATGAAATGAGCTCAAAGTACAGAAAAACCATCGTCGTCGGCCAGCCAGAAGTCGGTCTGCCACTCGCTGCCAGGAGGAGGATTAGCTTGATGAATGGAATTTCCTCATTTTGCTGACATTTTTTTTTTGCCTATCGAGAATGTTGCCTGTCAAGCAGCAGCGATGTTCAAAGCCTCGCTTTTGTGGTCATTAAAAATACAAGTGTGAGGAATGGGAAAGGATGGAGGGGGGGGGGGGGGGTGTCGGTCATGGGAGGATGAAAATTAAAAGAGCAACACTTTGATGAATTTGCCCTGATGATGAATGTTTGTTCTGGTACAGGGATTAAAAATAAGAAAAAAATGCTTTCGATAATAGATACTCACTGGGGTTGGATTGGGAAGTGGATTTTAGAATTATGGTTGCAGAAAGCCTTTAATTTTACGTGTGGGATAATACCTTGCCGAGTTTCCTTCGATACTTAGAGCAGTTGGAAGGGTACACGAACTACAAATTGTCTTCCTATAAAACTCTTGGTGATGATATACCCAAGTAGCACAACTTGTTTCAATGGAGCATAAAAATCTCTCTTGAAACAAATTAGGGATAGTTTTGTTTGGCTATGTACCGCAAAATCATACACAACAGCAACGCAAAAAACGCAAGGGTGGAGCCTATTTGCAACTTAACATTGGTTCTACAGAGTTGCAATAACATTTTGTAAAACATACTAATATTGTAAATCGCGTTGCAGTAAAGTAAAATTATGCCGATGTTAAAATGAATGCGAGGATAACTTTTGACGTAGGACTACGTCTGTGTTTTCAATACTGGGGTACACGTTCGAATTGCGAAAATTTGGAGCGTCACGAAAAATATATAGGTTTTGAACGTTAATAACTAAGTCATTTCACGATCGATTTACAAAATGTTTTCACCAATCGATCGGGACATTTTCTACGCTTCGATTTTTATATTTAAATCTATTGATTTACAACATTCAACTATTGAAATTAACGCAAATATGAAGTGATGTCTTATAATATCGATTTTTTCAGAGTAAATTTACCAAATACACAGTACTTTTCTAGCACAGATTTCATATTTAAGTAACGAACGTCTCCTAGGCAGCCATGAATGTTATATAACGGGTACACCTTCGCATTTTTAATTAGTTTTTCGGTGGTCGTGGAGCTGTGCAGAGTAGGATCTGCAGTTGGATCGTAGCCGGCAGCAGCACTGGCGAGCAGTCGTTGCCCAGAGAGGCGTAGGTGCAGTTGGCTATTGTGCTCCCGTCAACCTCGCTGCAAGAAACATGGCTGCTGAAGCTTACGATTTGGCGGGAAAAAGCCGCCCGTGACAACAAGACAAGAATCAACTATCCCACGTCAGCTAAAGATGGCCACCCGCAACGACGAGTAGCTGAACCAAGAATACCAAGAAGAAAGTCCAAGTTCAATCGCGAACTGTTTCTCCCCCGTCAACTAAATCCGTCCGTTTCAGGACGACCAAATCAATTTGCCAACTGAAGAGTTCATTTGGATGAATTTTTCTCTTGTGTTGTTTGAAATTTCCATTACCGCGCCCCGGCTGAACATGGCATTGCTTTAAACGCCGCGTAACGCCCGGAGTAAATAGCAAAGCGTGTTGAACAACCAATGAACCAACAGATCCATAACTATCTTCTACGCGTTAGAGATAGTGGCCCTCTCAACCATCGTAGAAAATACAACCGGGGCCGTATCATAATCAAGAGCCACCAAATGCTTTCTAGAGAGTGTACAATAGAGTTTTCTTGGCCCTTTTCAGGACTGACTTAAATCAATTAGCGGATGGCCCTGACCTGTATGGGAATTAGACTGCTGCGTAGTCCTACGTCAACTTTGCGTACAACCCCATTGGGCTGTCCCTTATAGTTTTTTTTAATGGATATCGTTACCAACCAAACATTCCTGATCAAAATATTGAGAAGTAAAATGATCTGAAAATCGTTTTGGAATAAGTTTATTTTTTAAACGCTTTCGGATTTATGGATCAATATTCTGTTCTACTACGAAAAATATAAACGCCCTAGAGTAAATCCTCGAGAATAGAGCATTGCTTCAGAACATGAAAAACAAAAAAAATTGTGTAATATTATGTTTACATTTGGAAGAATCAGATTTCTGATTCATTCGAAGAATTATAAATCGTTACAGGTTCATGTTAGGTTCAAACTGTGGAGGAATGAGTGAAATTTAAAAATCTAATTTTTTATTGCAAAATTTTGGCATATGGTGACTGCACTAAACTACCGGATGAAAGAATCATGAATCCATTCTTAACACGTGAAGTACTTCTATGATATTTATTTATGCAGACATCTTAAAATTATAGCTATTTGGTGGATCAAAGTGTGCCTTGTTTGATGGTGGCAGCAAATATTTTTTCTCCCGTCAAAATTTTAAATTTACTTCCGATTTTTCGTGTTTTGAGTTGTTTAATGGACGTTTTTTTGTGAAAATATTCCGGTGGCCGAGTTCTCGTAGTGTTGCATGGTCAAATCGTCCCACCCTCGGGTAGATAAAAAGTGCAAAAAAATTATCCGGATCGTCGGCAGATTTCAGGCGAGCTAAAGTTGGCGATCGATGCGCATAGCAGGATGCAAAAAAGAAGATTTTTAACCGATTGAGAAATAGTGTTTGGGTTTGCCTTCCGGGTGTTGTTCGTAGGAAGAATTTGGTGAGTCATTTCCATTTTAAGATGTTCTATTTCCAGAGAGTATGTAATGGAACTTTAGCCGTACAAAGCTAGGAAGTTTATTAATTAATTTATTAAGTCCCTACCGTTAGATGACGATGGGCATTTTTAGACTTTCTTCTCTTTTCAGAGAGCGAGTAATAGCGCTATAACCATAAGCCATATGTGGCTACGACTAAAGTTAATACTTAAGTCTTAACCGTTCGAAGAGAAATGGAGCATCACATAATTTTCTTAGATAAGTTGCTCCCAACGACCATTTTTAAATACATTTTTGTTCTGTACACCAAACAGGGCATTCTGTTTATCTATTCTCTCCGACTATTCATTTCCCCTTTCCTTTGATATCTACTGAAGGCTACGTGGGTTCCTCGTGTCTTCTTAAGGTAGATACCAAATCCTCCCTATCTCCAACGGTTGCATGGACGTGGTCAGGTGAGCGATCGAGGAGTGTCTTCGTGGAGATTATTGCGTGAAGAAACGTATCAGTAACTGGTTTCGTTTCATGGTGGCATGCAATGTCTTCAACGAATTATTACTCATCGTAGCTCCATCCACGAGGTGTGCAAACGTCAATGCTAATGCTAATGCTAACATCTTAAAATTATAGCTATCTGGTAGCGACAGTCGTAGTTTGATAGTGAATTTTTTTTGGTTGTGTTTTCCTTATTTTCTTAGAATTAAAAACTACTGAACTATTAATACATTTAATGTTACACTAAACTAATAGCTGCTTATTTGTTCAAAGGATATGTATAACGTGCTGAAAACATAATGTTTAACAGACATTACAATTAAAATAATAATGTCCAATACGCCTTCAACAAAAGTGTTCAATCCATTGGAACAAAGAATTAGAATAATTCAGATGCTACACCATGTTTTTTTACTTAAAAAACTGAAGAGCATTTGATTGGGGATTTCGTTGAAAGGTTCAATCGGAATAATTAAATAAAATCCTAGTATTATTAATTCTTCCATGAATTCGAAGTCTGGAGTGCTCGCAATTTGATTATCCGTAATTTTGGTCTAGATCATACATAAAAAAAATTCTAATGGTATTATAACATAAAATAAAATGTTTTATTTCAATAACCGTAGGCACAACTGTATCTAAATGAAGTTATCTACACAGATAAAAATAATTAATTTTAATAAGCGCTTAAAATTTCCCCTCGTTTAATTCCAAGCCAAAGGAGGCGTAAACAACGAAATTGTTTGCAATCTTTCATGTGCCATAGAACAATGTTTGCAATCTTTCACACAACAGGCTAGATTTAGGCGTTATCTGGCTTAAATTTACTTGAAATATCCCATTACTTTCTTCAAAATCTAGTATTCCCTTTATGTGCATTAGATAACGCAGAAAATTCAATGGTTCTTTTTATCTGTGTAAGCATAGGTGAAAAATATCAAACCGTTCTTAACGTGTAAAACTTATAGTGAAATTAATTGCAATTATTTAATGGCATTTTCTATGACGAAAAACCACTAGCCTTACAAATTCAATCATATGATTGCTTAAAGGAGCTTAGTAAGTCGTCTCCTGTTCCGAACCACGAGAAGTTAAATAACTTACTTTTAAAAGTCGAACACTTCGTCTCATCATTTAAGTTGGTCGTTAAAACCAATCATGATAATGTTTATGTTTATTGTTACTTTAAGATTATTTTATTGTTACTTGAAGATTTATTTGCATAACTCACAAAAAAATTTCATGTAACAAATTTATTGAACAACTTTATTATGATTATTTTCGCTTATGATCAATCGATTATTCCATATTCAAAACATTACAGTCTCTACTTTACAGATATTGTTGCTTGGGTTTTGATTTAAATAAGCTATTTGAAAAAAAATATAATCAAGTACTGATACATTGGAAATTTTACCAATACCAAAGCATTACTATGTGATAAATACATTTGGTTATAGTTGGGAACATAGTAAAACAATTGTCTTTAAATTGGGTGCACGGGTTTCTTGTGAAATCATTGATTTTGCTTTTATGTTAACAGTTGGCAGAATTAATTCAAAAACGTAACAGCTTATGTTCATTACGCACAACTAGTAATCTCACCATTCCAATGCATTGTTTATCTTGATTTGGAAGATAATTTATTTCAGCTTTATGAAGGTAGCTATTTTATTTGTATTAATTAGTTAGTTCATCTAAAACTTTAAATATTATGCTCTCACTATTTGAGTGATCCTTGTTTAAACGTTAAGTAGTAATAGCCACTACTATGACAATCATAGCTCAAGTCATTTTCTTTGTTAGGCGTATACAATAACAACAACTTCTAAAAATCAACCCTTACCTAATTTGATCAGATCATGATCATGTGGTCGGTAGTGTGCATTTTATTCTGATATACACTGAAGTTTTTTTTTACGCGGTCCGCGTAAAAAAAACCGCGTTATTTCAAAAAACGACGTAAAAAAGTCAAGGAAATAAAAATTATATTTCATATTCATATTTAAAGTATATGGTCATAAAAATATATTGGTGGTGGAAAAACATGGTTCCAGTAACATTGGCCACCGGGAATCTGCTACAAATGGATAGAGGTTGTTAATTCAATGTGTGAGCAAAACAGTCCAGAGTAGTTATAGAGAGTTTTCGTCTTCGGCAAAATTTCTCAGGGTGTCATTCGTCGTCTTTTGACATTATCATATTAGTTCCACATCATGCCGCAGAGATGTCGCTGCAGTCTATCTTTTCTAAATTAAGCGCTAGAAATTTGCCGTCTTGGGCAAAGTTTCACAGTACGTCATTCATCGTCTTTTGACAATATCATATTAGTTCCACATCATGCCGCATAGATGACACTGCAGTCTATGTTTTCTAAATTAAACGCTAGAGAGTTGCTGTCTTGGGCAACGTTTCTCAGTATGTTATTTGTAGTATTTTAACATTATCATATTAGTTCCAAATTACGCTGCATAAAACACACAAAAATCTGCTGTAGAAACTACCATTTCGAGGGTTGAATTGAGTTCCAGCACAAACAATTTTCAGCAGACTATAAATGCGTTTAATTTTACCATGACTGCGATGAAGTCATTCATGGTGGGGTTGATATCAACATAAGGTAAGTCAAATGTACCACAAATGTTAAAGGCTTTACCATAAACGTATTAAAACCACTTAAAAACCATGTTAAAAAAAGAAGTATAGTTTGATATGTTTCCGGGGAAAAAAACCGCGTCAAAAAAAATCAGTGTATTTAGGTCACTCCGAGGCCTACTTGTCTGATGAACTCAGGATTACAAGGAACAAACGCTTGAGAAAATTTCAAGCAGTTCGATACACATATTGTTATGGTTCCATTGAAAAATGCCTTTGACCAGCCACGGACCCTTGGGGAACCTACTCCGGACTGGCCACTTTCATACATCCAATGGACCCAAAACAAGAAAAGTCAATCTGCTGAAGAAATTTTAAGAAGTTTCTACCAAAATCCACGATCAGTATCATTACATCAGAACATGCCCGTGAAAATCCAGATTTTCTAGAATTCAGAGTGTTCGAAATGGTCCATCGTGATAATAACTTGATAGAAAAGGAAATTTTCAATCCAAGGAGTCCAAATCTGTTGAAATCGGTTGAAAATTGCCGGAGATGTAGGCATTTTAGTTTTGTAGGTACCCGGGTACCCTGTCGACCTTTTAAGGGGTAAAGAAAGTTGGAACCCCTCCCCCTTCCTTCTTGCCCGAAAATTCTGTTTACCCCTACAATCAATTTTGACCGTCATTCTCTTGGATCTGGCAGAGTTTCAACTTCCTACGATTAAAAATCATTGAAATATCGCGAATTGAAATCCAAAAAGGTACCCGGGTACCCTGTCGGACACACAACGGTTAAACAAAATTTCAACCTCATGTACATGAAATTAACCTGATAAGAAAAAAAAAGGCAATACAAGGAAATTAATGTGAAAACAATGATCCTTTGATAAAGAAAATGACTAACGTGAACACTGTTACTAATACAAACTACTTGGGAAAGTCTATTCTATTTCTCAAAATGGTGTTTCCTAAGCGGGCCCTCCCCAAAAAATATCTTTTCCAAATTATGCTTTAGAGAGTTGCCGTTCTCAGTAAAGTTGGTTGAGAATGTAAAATATAGTCACTTGACATTATCAGATTAGCTCCAAATTACGCCACAAATATGGCGCCGCAATCTAAATTGCCAAATCGTGCTATAGGAAGGTGCTGTCTTTAGAAAAGATGTTAATTGTATATAATAAAGGCATTCAAAATAATCAAGTTAGATCCAGATCGTACTTCAGACATGGCGCTGCCATATTTACGGCATAATTTAGAACTAATATGACAATGTCAGACGACGACAAACTACATACTGAGAAACTTTGCCCAAGACGGCAAATCTCTAGCGCTTAATTTAGAAAAGATAGACTGCAGCGACATCTCTGCGGCATGATGTGGAACTAATATGATAATGTCAGAAGACGACGAATGACACCCTGAGAAATTTTGCCGAAGACGAAAACTCTCTATAACTACTCTGGACTGTTTTGCTCACACATTGAATTAACAACCTCTATCCATTTGTAGCAGATTCCCGGTGGCCAATGTTACTGGAACCATGTTTTTCCACCACCAATACATTTTTATGACCATATACTTTCAATATGAATATGATTTAATTTTCATTTCCTTGACTTTTTTTACGTCGTTTTGTGAAATAACGCGGTTTTTTTTTACGTCGTTTTTTGAAATAACGCGGTTTTTTTTTTACGTCGTTTTTTGAAATAACGCGGTTTTTTTTACGTCGTTTTTTGAAATAACGCGCTTTTTTTTTACGCGGTACCATTACCGTCGTAAAAAAAAACTTCAGTGTATTTCAATCATCATCACTGTTGTCGTAATGTGCAATTGAACGTTGCAAGAACGTAGCATTATTCATTGACTTTATATTGCGTTCTATTTGAATTCAAACCTACTCGGTCTTTTGAAGAAGCAGGTTATTTCAGCCGTTGCACGTTGCGCCTTTCCAAAAGATGGCAACGAACCAAATCACACAAACACCCCTCCCCTCCCCCACACACACACTTTAATTAGCTCCTCGTGCCTAACAACGGTTTCCTAGCAACAGCCTACAGCGCAATCAGCTACCTGACCATTTTGTTGGTCGGCAGTGCACCTTCTATGATACACAACCCCACTGACTTTTGTGTGTAATACATCATTTAATAGTTATTGGAATTCTGTCGAAATTTGGGGACCGTGGTGCTAAAAACAGTTGGTTCTACTCCGAAAAATCAAGTTCCGCCTGTACAGACATTTTGATTGCGGATTTTTAACACTCAACGTTGCGTCATTTCTACATCATCCACATATATATCGACATCATCTTCAAATATATCAATATTATCACCATATACATCTTTATCATCTACATATTTATCTATATCATATTTCTACGTATATTTCTATATCATCTACATATATATCTATACATATATATGTATATCATATCATGATATGGCTACCAACTGGTTCAAACATGTTTCCCTCCAAATTTGCCACGAGCTTGGCATAGCACACGACTGCATTAAAAATGGCTGTCCAGCCAGCCACTCGCCAGTGACAGCCACTAACCTTTCATTCTCTCTGATTGCTTGCCAGCGTACCCTCCTGCAGGGTACTTGCAACCGCCAGCTGCCAGGGTAATACTGGCCATTGCCGCTCTGCATAGCTTTCAAGGTGTCTCCGTTATATATTGAAGTCTGTGATAGGAAAGTACTGTGCATTGAGTAAATTTACTCTGCAAAACAAAATAATAAGACATTACCTCTTATTCTGTTAATTTTCAATAGTTTAACATTGTTAACGGATAATGTTTGGTAACTGAATTGATACGCGGGAAAATTTCCAACCCATTGATGTGAACATCTTGAAAATCTTTTGAGCATTTATTAAGTTATAAGCGTTTAATTTGTAACGATATTTCGTGACGGTCGCTTATTTTTAAAATTTTCAATTGACCCCCTACCCTTGCCGTAAGACGTAGTCTACGTCAAAAAATTCCTTCAAATACCCTCACATGCCAAATTTGGTTCCATTTGCTTGATTAGTTCTCTTGTGTTTCATTTGTATGAGAACCCCCCTTTCAGATAGGGGAGGAGTCTCGAACCATCATAAGAACCTTCTCTGGCCCCAAAAACCCCTGCTTACGAATTTTCATTGCAGTAAAGATAGTTCTCGTATTTGGTTTAAATTTGTGTTTAATTTGTATGAAACCCCTCCTCCTACCAGAGAGAGGAGGGGCTAGAACCACCGTAGAAACATTTATTGCCTCCAAAATCCCCACATGCCAAATTTGGTTCCATTTGCTTTATTAGTTGTCGAGTTATGCAGAAACTTCTGTTTCATTTGTATGAGAGTCCCCCCTTATAGAGAGAGGAGGGGTTTCGAGCCACAATAGAAACATGTTTTGCCTTCAGAAAACCCTTCAGAAAACCGCACATGCCAAATTTAATTCCATTTGCTTGATTAGTTCTTGAGTAATGCAGAAACTTCTGTTTCATATGTATGATACCCATCCATTCCTGATAGGGGAGGGGTTTCAAACCACCATAGAAACATATCTTGTCTCCAAAAACCCCCATATGCCAAATTTGGGTATATTTGCTTGATAAGTTCTTGTGTTATGCTGAAATTTGTGTTTCATTTGTATGGGAGCCCCCCCTTTCAGAGATGGAAAGGGTCCCATACTATCATAAAAACCTTTTCCGGCCCCAAAAACCTCTCCATACAAAATTTCACTCCGATCGGTTAAGTAGTTTTCGAGTCTATAAGGTTCAGACAGATAGACAGACAGAAATTCATTTTTTTACATATAAGAAGGCACTAGCAGAACCCGGTGCGAGCCTTGCTATGCTTGCAACTAAATGAATGGAAATTTAATGGAACAGGTGTTCTTATGGTTTTTTTAGAAATGAGTTTTGTTAAAATATTTTCGTTGGCGGCGTCGGTGGTGTAGTGGTAAGCGTGACTGCTACTTGGCACCCCAGTGGGTCTGGGTTCAATCCCAGTCGACGTCGGTGGTTTTTCTGAGGCGAAAAAATCTGGTCACGTCTTCCTTCGGAAGGGAAGTAAAGCCGTTGGTCCCGGCTCATATTCATGAGTCGTTAGGTAGGGTCTATTAAAATACGGTGGTGAAGCACTGGCCAGATGCACTGGGTAATTACCAAGATTTGGGAGGAGGAATGTTTACCGGAGGGTTGGATGGAAGGAATAGTGTGTCCCATCTATAAAAAGGGCGACAAGCTGGATTGCTGCAATTATCGTGCGATCACGCTACTGAGCGCCGCCTACAAGTTGGTCTCCCAAATGTTTTGCCGCCGCCGGTCACAAATTGAAAAGTTCGTGGGGCAATACCAAGCGGGATTCATGGGTGCCCGCGCTACTACGGACCAGATTTTCGCGATTCGGCAAGTACTGCAGAAATGTCGCGAATACAACGTGCCCACACATCATCTTTTCATCGACTTCAAATCAGCGTATGATACAATCGATCGAGACCAGCTATGGCAAATCATGCACGTATATGGATTTCCGGAAAACTGACGCAGTTGATCAAAGCAACGATGGATCGAGTGGTGTGTGTCGTCCGAGTATCAGGGACGCTCTCGAATCCCTTTGAATCTCGGAAATCTCGGAGAGGGTTACGGCAAGGTGATGGATTGTCGTGTTTGTTGTTTAACATTGCATTGGAGGGTGTGATTCGAAGAGCTGGGATGGACACGAGTGGCACGATCTTCAGGAAGTCTGTCCAACTATTTGGCTTCGCCGACGACGTTGATATCGTAGCACGTAACTTTGAGACGATGGCGGAAACGTACATCAGACTTAAGGCTGAAGCTGGTAGGATTGGGCTTGTGATTAATGCGTTAAAAACAAAATACATGAAGGGAAGAGACTCACGAGAAGAAAATGTTAGACTCCTAGCACAAGTTCAGATCGACGGTGATGAAATCGAGGTAGTAGACGAATTTGTGTATCTGGGCTCATTGGTGACCGCCAATAACGACACCAGCAGAGAAATACAAAGGCGCATTATGGCTGGCAATCGTGCCTACTTTGGACTCCGAAGGACGCTAAGATCGAACAAAGTTCGCCGGACCACAAAGTTGACCATCTACAAGACATTAATTAGACCGGTAGTTCTCTACGGCCACGAAACATGGACATTGCTAGTGGAGGATCAACGTGCCCTTGGAGTCTTTGAACGGAAGGTGCTGCGTACGATCTACGGTGGAGTGCAGATGGAAGACGGAACGTGGAGGAGGCGAATGAACCACGAATTGCACCAGTTGCTGGGAGAACCTCGCATCGTACACATCGCAAAAATCGGTCGACTACGATGGGCTGGGCATGTCGTAAGAATGTCGGATGACAGTCCTGTGGAAATGGTTCTCGAAAACGAACCGACAGGTACAATAAGAAGAGGCGCGCAACGAGCAAGGTAGAAGGCGACCTGCGGACCCTCCGCAGACAGCGAGGCTGGCGAGGAACAGCCATGGACCGATTACAATAGAAACAACTTCTGTGTACAGCAGAGGCCACACCAACCTTAGTCTGATTGGTAAGGTAAGGTAGGTAGGGTCCAGGAGGTGGAGTCGTCTTCCTGGCGTCGGTGATTGTCACCATGTGAGGAAATAGGCCAACGTAAAATAAAAAAAAAAAATATTTTTTTTTGTGTTTTTGTTGTTTTTTTTTAAAAAAAAAAACAAGGTGTTTGTTTTAAATTTATCGCTCGCATCGTTAGTTTCTACCATGGTTTTTCATTCTGGGTGGAAGCATTTCATAGACAAAACATTTATCTTTAAACTACGCCGTATCCTGTATGTTTGAACGTTATTTTCTCTTGCATAACCATCGATTAACTTCTTGTGCGTAATGTAGCACTGAGAGTAACTCAATCATCCCCCATTCTTGACTAAGAAGGGATTTATACTGTTGTCAGAACATGCTACTTACCCGAGAAAAACACATTGTGTTTTAGTTGCCTGGATAATTCTCATGTTTGGTTGAAATTTCTGATTCATTTGTATGAGAGCCCCCTCTTTCCAGAGAGGGGGAGGGGTCTCAAACCACCATAGAAAAAGTACTGCCTCCAAAAAACCACCGATCCATATTTGGTCCCGTTTGCTTGATTTATTCTCGAGTTATGCAGATCTTTGTGTTTCATTTGTATCGGAACGCCCCTTTCAGACAGGGGAGGAGTCTCGAACCATCATTAGAAGCTTCTCTGGCTCCAAAAACCCTTGCTAACAAATTTTCATAACAGTAGGGATAATTCTCATGCTTGGTTTAAATTTGTATTTCATTTGTATGAGACCCCTCCCCCATTACCAGAGTCAGAAGAGGTCTCAAACCACAGTAAAAACATTATTTCATTTGTATGAGAGCCCCCCTTTCTAGAGAAGGGAGGGGTCTCGAACCACTACAAAAACATTTCTTGCCTCAATAAACCTCCACATGCTAAATTTGCTTCCAGTTGCTTGATTAGTTTTTTAGTTATGTAGAAACTTCTATTTCATTTGTATAAGAATAGAGGGGGAGGGGTCTCAAACCACCATAGAAACATTTTTCGGTTCCAAAAACTCCCACATGCTAAATTTGGTTTCCTTCGCTTGATTTATTCTCGAGTTATGCAGAAATTTGTGTTTCATTAGTATGGGAGCCCCCCCCCCCCCTCCCTTCCAGAGAAGGAAGGGGTCTCTTACTATCATAAGAACCTTTCCCGGCCCGTAAAACCCCTCCGTACAAAATTTCAAGCCGATCGGTTCTGTAGTTTTCAAGTCTATAAGGTTCAGACAGACAGACACATCACATTCATTTTTATATGCACTAAGGTTTATTTTTACATTGGGGATAGGTTCCAATTTTACTTTGAAATCGTGTAAAAAAAAAAACCAATTGGAGTTGACAAATTCACAAACATAAACATTTTAAATTGCTTCGATTTTATTTTCATGTGTTACCTTTCCATGCAGTGGTCAGAATACAGTTTTTCTAAAATTTTGAACCAACCAAAAATTGTGAATTTTTTGAAATACTGCCATATGATTAGTTTTTGTTCAAAATGTTAAATGTGATTTGAATTAGGTCGATAAGTTGACCCATTCTTGAGTTATCGCTGAAAAAAAAACCGTGTAAAGAAAGACCTTAACGTATATAAATAACAGTTTGAGTTTCCAGCCCAGCCTTGTTAAAATCGCAAGTGATCAACAAACATCAAAAAGTCATTTTCAATTCAACCAAAATGATTATTTTGAATTAGTTTCAATCGCAGTGTCTTTATGTTCTACATCTAAAGAAACAAATATTGTTTTTCCATTCGATACTCTAAATCATCCCCACTTATGTAGATGAAATTGAATATTGACATTGACAACAGCACAGGTGATAATGAACATCCATCGACGAACGAACAAAACACAAGAACGACTTCGAAACTCAGCGGTTACTCTGGCGTTTACTGTCATTTCAAAATTCAAATTAACGAAGACAGTTGGTCTGTCCGTTAAGGTTGTCTTAATTTTCAGCTCATTTGAGTGCAGACAAATTGATTTTTACCGGCACTGCTCCCAAAAACTAAACGTATTAGACAATTGAGACACTTTTACCCCAATACGGTTTCTACATGGCCTATGTGTGTACAATGCTGTCAAATATTAAAATCTCGAAAGCATTACGGTTTCGGCAGATATTGGCTGGTTGGTGATTGGTTGGTTCTTGCTTCAACGGCGCAACACATTTATGAATTTTTCAATAGTAAAATGTTTAATGTCAATAGTTTTCAATATTGAAAACAACATGTAATGAATGTGCCGATGATAGGTGCAACATTTTTGGAAATCGATCGACTGAGATATTAACGTTCAAAATCTAACCATGTTTTGTGACGCTCCAACACTCGCAACGTGTAACCCACTATAGAAAACACAGACGTACTCCTATGTCAAAATGCAATTCGACAAAGATTTTTCATTAGGGCCTAACTGACTAACGTAAACAATGGCATCCTCCGTAAATTTCCCGTGGCACAGTGGCTACCCATGTGAGCCTCCAAGTCTATCGGATAAGTGAACTCTTCCTCTTCGAAATGACCATGGTGGATTGATTAGGCGAGTTTTCAATGATGAGAAATTCGCATTGAAAGCCATTGTTTACGTTTGTCAGTTAGGCCGTAGTGAAAAATCTTAGTCGAATTGTTTCTAGGGAAGCAACCGTTGCATCTTCGGCAAGTTCACTTGCTATAATAGACGAATCCAAGTTGAAAAAAGAAGAAGACACCGGGGGGGGAAAAATTAAAACCCCCCTTTTTTAAAAAAACGGTAAAAAAAAAAAACCCATTTTAGGGGAAAATTTTTCCCTTTTTCCTAAAAAGGGGGGGAGAAATTTGCATTAATTTTAATGCCAATACTATGAGTATTAGTGAAAATAATAAAATTATAATATCATTATACGGTATTATGATATCAAAAACTGTCAATACAATGCTATAATTTTATTAACAGTGTATAGTCATCGCGCATGATTTGCTTTTTTTTAATTTGTTGACGTACGGCGGAATCGTCACCTGCAAGGTGAATTTAATAACTCAGGGAAGACGGGTGGAGTTGCGGGGTATCAAATGAGATTTAGCAGTGGAGCGAAAGAGTAAGGAATACTCAATAGTGTATTACGCACATAATGACAGTTGTTAATTGCATTTTAGCCTAGGAGTGAAGAGTTATATATTAATGTAAACGGTATGGGCTAAACGTTTTGTTTACATACATTAGCACGTGCACTTTTTCCCCGAACTATTGGTAAACAAACCTTGCAGCCTGACGCTTCATATCCCATGGCATAGAATACAGGCCTGGCAGTGTGAAACTAATCATCTCCTTTACTCGTTTTGTTTAAAATGGAACAGCGAGTTTGACATCACAGGCACTGTTGCATAGGTGTAAAGGAGATAACTTCAGTATGCCAGACCAATATTTCACCTGATATGGATCATATTAGTGTGCGTTTAAACATGGCTGCAATTCTCATATACAGTATTGAGACCACCTGAGATATTAAATTCACCTTGGTCACCTGGTGGCAAGTCAATGTCGTTCAGCTTAGGTCCGGCACAGCGAGCAGTTTACTTGTGTTGGAAGCAACAATATTGTAAACATTGCTGAGCACGTGGGTGATGACGTCAAACTACCATAACATTCCATACTGTGAGCTGATAGTTTGACATCACCATAATCAGCTGTTCCGCGTAAAAAGGTAAACATTGAGACGAAACTCAAACACCACTATACATTTCCACATCTCACGAATCCCAATAAGCCAGATGATCTGTCAAACTAACATATACACTCCAAAACGAATTAACTCTAAATCACATTATTGTCAAGATTAATATTTTAATCTTGAATTAGTGGTATTATAATACGATTTAATGCGAAAATTAAAGATGTCTCCCCCCTAGGAGTCAACCCATTATATGGGTAAACTCAACTTATTTTTTACCCATCTTTGCAAATGATTTTTTAAATGGGTAAAAAAAAATTTTTGGGGGATGGGAATATGGGGGGTTTATTTGTTAATGGGGTGAATATTTTTTTTTTTTTTTTGGTTTTCTTCTTTTTTTTTTTATATTATATTTTTTTGTTTTTTTCCTCTTTTATTATCTTTTTTTTTTTTTTAAAATAATTTATAGTGGAGTTTTTTTTTTTTTTTTTTTTTTTTTTTTTTTTTTTTTTTTTGCTACGTACAGGTTTGAAAAATGGACCCATTAATGGGTTTTTGATTCCTAGCGTGTATTGGCTGCAAATTTTATAATGATTCTAAAAAAATCAAATGAAATTCTAATTATAAAAGTGGTTTGTTGTATGATGGACGAAACATCCAAAGCTGCACAATAGTGACATTATTTTGTTTTATTTTTATTTTGCTGAAAATGTCTTTATTTAGTAGATTTGGATGTTTCATCTATCATACAACAAACTGCATTTAATTAGAATTTCATTTGATTTTTTCGAAGCATTTTAAAATGTTCGTCCTATACTTTAACATGGGAGCTGTCAGATTTATCACTACTCGGTGTCTTCTTCTTTTTTCAACTTGGATTCGTCCATTGAGGGACTGCGTCGGAGTACTTATTACAGACAGACTAGCGGCCATGATGTGAGTGGATTCCATGCGAGCGGAAAACAACGCAGAGAACTGTAATTGATTTTTAAGCCCCTCGTGCTAGAGTATGTTCGCTTTCCCGATTGCTATACTGTGTTCCTCTCTCACATCTTGATGACTATGATGACGATGATGATGATGATGATGATGATGATAATTTTACCGATGCTCATGCTGATGAGGCCTTTTCCTTCCTCCTTCCAAGAGAGGCTTTCATCCTTCAACGAAGAATAAGTGGAGTTATTTGTCACGTACTCCCATCTGACGCTAAAAGTTGCGATAATCTTCTGGGAATGAGTTTCGCAACGAACTTGACTTTCCTCGGTAGCAACATCGACTAAGTGAACTTGACTCATTTTCCTGCTGAAACACTACGTGCTTATGACATACTTTGTTTCGTACGATGGCAGGGGCGATGAAGAGGGTTGCGCTGTTTGACGCTGGAATTTAGGTTATTATCCCTTGATACTGTTATATAAATAGGTATCGATACTTGGCAAACGTGACGGATTGGTGGTTAGAACTTTTCGGTTTCCAGCAAGGACAAACATAACAGCAAACCCAAGTAGACGTAACCTCCTCCTAGTTCGATCGATTTCCGCGCCTCCGGTTCACCATTTACCCTCACGTAAAGCCAACTGTTCCACTTTCGTCACACGTAACAAGCAACGCTGTCAAATATCCCCATCCCCAGGAGGCCACACACCGATTTCAGAACGGAAACGCTTCGCTAAATGACACTCGCACAATTTCCGGCATATTCGAAGCAATTATGTCGCACAACAGCGGAGATCTTGGTCCTGCCCGCGTTCAAAGCGAACGACCAGTCTGCCGAAAGCGATCCCATCTTTTCGCATCGCAGTTATTGTTTTGTAATAAATTTATGTCCCCCCAATGGCCAACTCGTTTGGACCGCATTTGTCACGGCCCAACGGTGGAACCGAAAAATGCCGTAAGGCCCCCGCACGGTCCAATTGACGAAGAGAACGGTGCCTCGACTTGCAATCATCGTAGCAGTCAGGCCTCAACACAGCAGTAGGCCATGAGTGTTGACAGGACCAGCGCTGTTTAGCCGGTTGGAAAGTGCGTTCCTCTGGCGACCGAAGTGAGTCATAAATCTTGCAGCAACCATCAACGACGCAAACCAAGCTTTTTGAGCTTGGCAAAAGATGGATGCATGGGAAGGTCTCCCAATGGTAACATTGGATGGTTTTTTTTTGTGTGGACGGATGATCGTGGGAAAAGTCTCTTGTTCAATTTCTGAATGCGTTACTTTTGACGGGAAGGTTTTCCGGAAGTGACATTCGTCATCCGTAGCAGGTTTATGTGAAACGGTTGCCATGGCTTCTCTCCAATGACAAAGGCATTAAGAGATATTTATGATTCACACCGAATGACCGGTAGGGATTTATGTTGGAGCAAGGAGCAGAAATCTGGGTTGGAGTAAAAATTAAAAGAAAACATAGAAAATTTGTAGTTTTTAAGTACATATAAAAGAGTCATTTCTTAAGTTATTAGGTAAAAGAACAACTACAAAGGTGGTTAGGTTCAGTTTCCGGTCTGGACGAGAATTTTTTTCTGAGGGAAAAAAGGTTATAATTGTGCTTGGTAAAATTGGTACCTGGTATCAAAAGCTCTCGATTAATTATTGTGGATGTGTATTAAGGTCTGTACTCGAAAAATATGCACCAGACAAAAGTGTTCGCTAAAAATTTATTTTAAGTCGGATTTTCTTGAAACTTTCAGGGAACGAACAAATACATATGGATTATGTTTCAACATAATTACTTTATTCAATTTTCTTTCCATCGCTGAAAGCCCGCACCTTTCCCTTAAGACCATTTTGTGCAATGGTGGAGCCAACCTTTTTGGTCACTTTCATCCATTCTTTCTTTAACTCCAGCTCGTTCTTAAACACCTTGGACGATTTTCAAACTTTGGCCTTCATTATGGCCCAAAATCATTCCACCGGACGAATCTCTGGTGAATTTGGGGGGTTTGGTACAAAAAAACGTCATTGTCTCTGTACCAATCCAACGTCGATCGCGCGTAATGGCATGATGCCAGGTCAGGCCGAAATAATGTCTCGCCTCTGTGGGACCGCAGGAAGGGCAACAGCCACTTCTGGAGGCACTCGGTGCGGTAAGTTTCGCTGTTGATGGTACCCGTTGTGATGTACGGTATACTCAGTTTACCGCATTGGCATATGGCAAGTGTTTTTTGGCGAATTTGTCCACTTTCTTCTTCCTTATGTCTTCCGGAACATCAAACCGTGATTTGGCAACGTCGAACTCCAGCCCCGGTATCTGCTTTGCGTCTGCCTTGATGTAGGTTTCGTCATCCATAACCACACACATCGGTTTCGTTAACCACTCTCGATACAGCTTCCTTGCGCGGGATTTGGCCGCCGTGTTTTGTTCATCACGCCGGTTTGGTGCCTTGCAGACCTTGAATACACGAAGCCCAGCTCGTTTCATGGTTAGCTGAACGAACCAGGCTGAACACTTTGCCTTCAGAGCCGCGTCGCGAATCGAAACGTTCGGATTACACCTGAAATAATCCAACATCTTCCGGGCCTTCACAGGGTCAGCTGTCTTCGATTTTCTTCCACGTCCAGCCCGCCGCTCGGTCGTCTGGGACTCCTTAAACGATTTTACCACCCGAGACACAGTTGTATGGGTGATTCCCAGTTGTCTTCCGATCCATCTCATGGTCGCAGTCGGATTTTCCATGACGGCACACAAAATTCTCCGGCGATTTACTTCTTGTTTCGATGACATCTCAATAACCACTGAACCAATTGTCATGAAATTTTGCACATGTAAACAAACTAGTTATGCCCAGATTTTCATCAATTTTTACCCACGGACAAAAAAGTTACGCACGGATAAAAATGGTGCACTTTTTTCGAGTACAGGCCTTATGCTGATCCAACGTCCGATTAGAACAGTACTTGCGTTGCAACATAGTTTGAAATAAACATTTAATTTTCTGCATTATCTTATGCGTATAAAGGGAATGCTAGATTTGACACAAATTCATGGAATATTTCATTTAAATGTAAACCTGATATCACCGAAATCAGGTCTGTTGTAACTTTTTTCTCAGATATTATTTACTGATAAATGAATCAGAAGTACAAAGAATCGAACAAAGCAGAACAACAAAAACCAACCACGATATCACAGAAAAGTTTGGCAGATGTGGCCATATGGCCGTATGCTGGCAGCCAATAGGTTTTATGAAGGTTCTCTAGTGCTCATAATATCTTGCAGTAGAACATTTTCCAAATCTTTATGGTCTTATAAAGATTTGATCAGATTGTTTTCACATCCGTCTATAAAGTGGGCCACTTAGTACAAAATTTGGATTTTAAGAAACTTAGAGGAAGTGTTATTAGACAAAACAGTATTGAATGTAGTTTAATCAACAAAACCGAGAGGAGTGCTCTAACGTTTGCATTAAAAAAATGGCCTGCTTTCCACCTGGATGATGATAAAAAAAAGCTAAGACAGATAATTGCTTTTGATAAATTTCCCATGGAAGGTAATTATTTCAGCTTACTTGCAAAAACATTCTACGGCCTCGCGAGCGGCCTTCCGGCAGTTAACCGGAATATTTGCCATGGTGGACGAAAACACGCGTGTGTGCTTTAGAAGCTTTCAGTACCAGAAGACATAAAAAACAGAGTAATACAAGCACTTAACGCAGAAAGAACATGTATATTATGGGACAAATATACACAAAGGAAATAACCAGAATGTTGGGTTAAAACAAGGGTGACCATTATTACCATACATATTTAAACTTATGATTCAAGATGTGTTAAGAGAAGTGAAAACTGAATATCTCAGAGTAAATTTGTTAGAAGAACATAATGATAATCTACCGGTAATATTAGTATTCGCAGATGAGATTTTAATCATAGCACAAACACTAAAAAAGGTAGAAATTATTGTAAGGATACTTAAGATAGAATAAGAGGAAATAGGACTACAGATAAACAAGTAAAAAGCCAAGTTATGATAACAAAAACAATGTCAGACAGAAGCATTCCAAAATCAGTAATGATAGATAAATAGGATTATGATGTGGTAAACAATATAAAATACCTAGGAACATATCTATCAGATACATTAGACAGACCAGAAACAACCAGGAATAGATGTAGATTAACAGTAAAGAGAAGCAAAGTAATTATAGAATTTACGAAGAGATATAATTAATGGGTAAAACAGTCATTTCTCCTGCTATTAGTATCGGCCTTAAAGCTGTGTCTGTCTGTCTGTCTGTCTGTCTGTCTGTCTGCCTGTCTGTCTGTCTGTCTGTCTGTCTGTCTGTCTGTCTGTCTGTCTGTCTGTCTGTCTGTCTGTCTGTCTGTCTGTCTGTCTGTCTGTCTGTCTGTCTGTCTGTCTGTCTGTCTGTCTGTCTGTCTGTCTGTCTGTCTGTCTGTCTGTCTGTCTGTCTGTCTGTCTGTCTGTCTGTCTGTCTGTCTGTCTGTCTGTCTGTCTGTCTGTCTGTCTGTCTGTCTGTCTGTCTGTCTGTCTGTCTGTCTGTCTGTCTGTCTGTCTGTCTGTCTGTCTGTCTGTCTGTCTGTCTGTCTGTCTGTCTGTCTGTCTGTCTGTCTGTCTGTCTGTCTGTCTGTCTGTCTGTCTGTCTGTCTGTCTGTCTGTCTGTCTGTCTGTCTGTCTGTCTGTCTGACTGTCTGAACCTTATAGACTCTGTTAGATTACAGTAAGCGTTGCGAATACTGATGATAGTAAGCTTAGTAAGCTTTTTATTTTCAAATAAATCCTCTACTCCACAGATTACTGGCGAACCCGAGACGCTTCAACAGGCATTGGAACGACCGGACCGTGATGACTGGATCGGCGCAATGGAGTCCGAGCATCGGTCGTTGTGCGATAACGACACGTGGGAACTCGTCGATCTACCGGTGGGACGGAGAGCACTCAAAAACGAGTGGGTGTATGCGCTGAAGACGGATACGGATGGATCCATCGAACGACACAAGGCCCGACTGGTGATAAAAGGGTAATCGCAAGTCAAAGGCGAGGATTACGACGCAACGTATTCTCCGGTGGTGCGCTACGCAACCAGCCGGCAGTTCAATCTGGTGCCACTTCAAGCCAGACTGCGCCGGTGGTGAGCGGTGAGAGGATTCCGACCGGCAATTTTTCGCTTCCGTCGGTGCAGAAGCTTAAAGGACGGGAGAACTATGTGTCCTGGACCTTTGCGATGCGGATGGTGATGATCCGCGAGGGAACCTGGCGAGCAGATTTCATCTACGTACTCTTCAACGGACGAGCAATCTTCCAGCTCCAGCCTGGTCAACTTCCTCAGCAAGCCAATCTTCCGGTACCGTCCGCAGTCTTGAAACGCCATTTTCAGACTGTTCCAGGCCTCCTGTGCAGTCTTGGCCCGCTGGAAAAGGCTGTAATTGTACGGTTCGATACTGAGGCAGATCGATGACAACGTATTCTTCGGTGGTGCGGTACGCAACCGTGTGATACCTCTTGGCGATAGCAGCCAAACACGATCACCTGGTGTGCCAAATGGATGCGGTGACTGCTTTCCTGCAGTGCGAACTCCATGTAGATCTCCTCTCCATGAAGTTCGCACTGCAGGAAAGCAGTCACCGCATCCGTTTGGCACACCAGGAGATCGTGTTTGGCTGCCATCGCCAAGAGGTATCGCACGGTTGCGTACCGCACCACCGGAGAATACGTTGCGTCGTAATCCTCGCCTTTGACTTGCGAATACCCTTTTATCACCAGTCGGGCCTTGTGTCGTTCGATGGATCCATCCGTATCCGTCTTCAGCGCATACACCCACTCGTTTTTGAGTGCTCTCCGTCCCACCGGTAGATCGACGAGTTCCCACGTGTCGTTATCGCACAACGACCGATGCTCGGACTCCATTGCGCCGAACCAGTTATCACGGTCCGGTCGTTCCAATGCCTGCTGAAGCGTCTCGGGTTCGCCAGTAATCTGTGGAGTAGAGGATGGCGAAAGCACACCGCTACCAATCGAATTATTGCTCGACTTGCCTCTGACTGGGCGCTCCCAGTCACTATGCCCAGAATCGTGTTGCGGTCCAACAGCTTCTTCCTTTTCGTGTGACGGGAGCGCAGTGATGAACGTCGCTGGCCTCGCCTGGCCATGATGGTCCTGTGGAATGGCAAGATTCTGAGGAAGGATACTGTACGTCACCTTAAAGTCAGAATACTTGCCTGGTACTTTGCGCTCCCTCGCGCTGCGCTTCGTGGTAGGTTGAGAAACGTTCCGAGTTGGTTGCGGAGGGAGCGCCCTGGACTGCTGCAGTACAACTGCATGGGCATTGTCTTTTTAATCATCATCGGATGCCAAAACTAGAGATGACGTCATTTCGGCGTCCCTATCTTCGTCGGCCCGTTCTGGTTCGCCAGTCTGTTCCGAATATTCCCTCTCCTCGCTCAGGATGACCACATCGCGACTCACGAACACTTGCTTCGTTGCTGAGTCGTACACTCGGTAACCTTTGGAACAGTCAGCATACCCAACCAGGATACACGGCCTCGACTTCGGATCCCATTTCTTCCGATTGACTTTTGGGACGTACGCCATCGTTCTTGATCCGAACACTCGTAAGTTTGAAACATCTGGCTTGTTTCCGGTGAATTCTTCAATTGGCGTGATCTTCTTCCCTTTTTTTGGCGATCTGTTTATCAGGTACACCTCCGTTGACGTCGCCTCAGCCCAGAACCGCTTGTCCAACCCAGCATCGAAGAGCAAACACCTGGCGCGTTCTTCGATCGTGCGGTTCATCCTTTCCGCAAGTCCGTTTTGTTGCGGATTGTAGGCCACCGAAGTCTCGTGACGGATGCCGTTCGCCTTCAGGAACTGCTCAAACTTGTTACCGACATACTCGGTTCCGTTGTCGGTCCGCAAACGCTTGATAGACTTGCCTGTCTGCTTCTCGACATACGCTTTGAACTCCACTAATGCATCAAACGCCTCGGATTTGGACTTCAGAAAGTAGGTGTGCGTCATCCGGCTGGCATCGTCTATGAAGGTAACAAAGTATTTGCTTCCTCCTAGCGACGCCTTCTCCATCGGTCCGCATAGGTCCGAATGGACCAGCTCCAGTAGTTCAGTGGATCACCTACCCACCGACTTGAACGGTTGCTTGTGTAGCTTACCTTCAGCACACTCGACGCACGTTGGTAAGTCCTGGCCACGGACTTCGATCCCAGCAACCATTGACGTGCCACATCTCCAGGTTGTCCCCGGGATTTGCAACGAACGCCCTGGTTTGCTCGAACTGCTTCAGCTTGTACAGCCCATCCACCTCCGTACCGTTCGCGATGATCTCACCGGTGGATTCGCTGGCTACCTCGCAAGAGTTTCTCGAGAAATTGACGAGGAACCCCTTCTTGCAAATACGGCTTACCGAGAGCAAGTTGACCGCCAGGTCTGGAACGAGCAAAACATCAGCAATATCTAGAGTACTGCACATGCGTTCTACATCCCGGCCAGATATTAGCCACGCGGTGAGTGTCGTCAGCAGCTTCAGCCACGAACCGGGATCTGCCCACTGGACGGCGGCCAAGCGAATTCTACGATACCTAAAGGGGACGAAGGACTACAAGCTGACCTATCGGGCCGATTCCAAGCCGGACTTCCTAGGATACAGCGATGCGGATTGGGCGAACGACGTTGAAACTCGGCGTTCCATTACTGGCTACGTGTTCCTGCAGAGTGGAGGTGCTATCTCTTGGAGCTCGAAGAGGCAGTCTACCGTAGCACTGTCCACTACCGAAGCCGAATATATGGCGCTCTCTTCTGCCACCCAGGAATTGGCATGGTGGAAGGGATTCCTGCAAGAGCTCCATGGTGGCGAAATTTCCGTTCCGATCAACTGCGACAACAAGAGCGCAATCAGTCTGGCGGAGAAAGATGTAGGCTACTCTTCCAGAAGTAAGCACATCGATATAAGGCACCATTATGTACGAGAACAAATTGAAGCCAAGACCATCTCCCTGAGTCATGTACTATCGAATCTCCAGGCAGCAGATATTTTTACGAAACCGATTCCAATCTCGAAGCTGCTTGAAGATATGAAAACGTTGGGCATTCAGAAACTACCGCTTAAGGGGGGATGTTAGATTATAGTAAGCGTTGCATCTGAATACTGATGATAGTAAGCTTTGATTTTCAAATAAACTTTCATTCGTTACTTGCACTCTAACTTGAGCAGACGTTTCTATCAGACTCGGAAACTACTGAAACGATCGGCGTGAAATTTAGTATGGAGGAGTTTTCAGAACCGAGAAAGGTTTTTAAGGTAGTTGGATACCCCTCCGTTCTTTGAAAGGGGAGGCTCCCATACAAATGAAACACATATTTCTGCATAACTCGAGAACTAATCGAGCAAAGGATGCCCAATTTAGCATATGAGAGTTTTTTGAAGCAAGAAATGTTTTTACGGTAATTTAAGACCCCTTCCCTTTCTGGAAGAGGAGGCTCTCACACAAATGAAACAGAAGTTTCTGCATTACTCAAGAACTAATCAAGCAAATGGAGCCAAATTTTACATGTAGAGCTTTCTAGAAGCAAGAAATGTTTCTATGGTATTTCAAGAACCCTCTCCTCTCTTAAAAGGGGGGCTCTCATACAAATGAAACACTATTTCTGCATAACTCGAGAACTAATCAAATAAATGGAACCAGTGGGGCGTACAAATTGGCAGGTGGGGTTTTTGAAGGCAAGAAATGTTTCTGAGGTGACCCCTCCCTTTCTGAAAGGAGGGCTTGTATACAAATAAAACACACATTTCTGAATAACTCGAGAACTGATCCAGTTACTGGAACCAAATTTGGCATGTGGAGGATTTTGAAGGCAAAAAATTGTTCTATTGTGGTTTGAGACCCCTCCGCTCTCTGAAAGAGAGGTCTTCCATACAAATGAAACATGAATTTCTGCATAACTCGAGAACAAATCAAGCAAATGGAACCAAATTTGGTATGTGGAGGTTTTTGAAGGCAATAAATGTTTCTAAGGTGACTTGAAACCCCTCCTATTTCTGTAAAGGGGGCACCCATACAAATGAAAACCAAACTTCTGCATAACTCGAGAACTAATCAAGCATATGAAACCAACTTTAGCAGGTGGAGGTTTTTGAAAAAGAAAAATATTTCTATGATGGTTTGAGGCCCCTCCACTTTCTGGAAGGGGAGACTCCCATGCAAATTAAACACAATTTTTAGCATATCTCGAGAGCCAATGAAGCAAATGAAACCAAATTTTGCTTGTTGGGGTTTTTGGAGGCGAAAAATGTTTCTATCGCAGTACAAAACCCCTCCCCCTTCTGAAGGGGGTCGGGGGGTCCCATACTAGTTAAACACAAATGTCTGCATAACTCGAGAACTAATCAAGTAAATGAAACCACATTTGGCATATGGGGTTTTTGAAGAAAGGTTTTCTATATGCATAAAAATGAATTTCTGGCTGTCTGTCTGTCTGTCTCGGAAAATTCTGAACCGACCAGCGTGAAAATGTGTATGCAGGAGTTTTTGGGGCTGGAGAAGGTTCCAAAGATTGTTTGAGACCTTTTTTCTCTCATGAAGGGGGGCTCTCATACAAACGAGACTCAAATTTCTTCATAAATCGAAAACTGATCAAGCAAATCGAATCAAATTTGGCATGAGGGGGAGGGTCCCATACAAATGATACACAAATTTCTACCAAACATGCAAACCAACTTTTTGCACTTGGTACAATTAAATTCCCTTGGTGCAAAAAGGCGCACTGGAAAAAACAACTTTATCAATTTCAACAAATTTTGAGAGGATTGATCTGGCGAAGGTCACTTGTAGCGAGTCCGACGGTGAATACGTCTTTCTTCCATCTACTATTGATCCTGCATGCAATTGTTTGCATTCCATAATCTCAATGGTAGACGAAGCAGAATTCGGAAGTCGCTCCTTACCTTCCATAACGTCTTCACACGACTGGCTCGCTGCAGAAACCACAACATCTATCTCCACATCTCGAGATGGGATGTAGACGTAGTACTCGACATTATACCCTTCGTCACTGGCAATTTCATTTGCAATTTTATACGAAGGTGAAGTGACATGCAGTTTTTTTTCGGTTGACCTGATGAAGTTTGGTCCCCGACGCGTAACGACGCGTCAAATTTCTTTTTAGGCCCAAAAAGTCTAGGACTTTCACTTTCTGCCGGAAGTAGACAACCCAAGGAGAGGCAAAAGACGGCTGATAACAGCGCGCCCTAAAACATCTTTGGGAGGCAAGCATAGGCGTAGCCAGGATTTCGAATAGGGGGGGGCAAGCTTTGTTTTTTTTTTAGAGACAGAGAGAGAGTGTGTGTGTGTGAGAGAGAGAGAGAGAGAGAGAGAGAGAGAGAGAGAGAGACAGAGAAAGAAAGAGAGAGAGAATTACACCGTCTTCAACCAGTTGCTGCACAGACTGAACACTTAACATTATACAACGGATAACACAACGCCCGGTGGACCCATATAGTAGGGACATTATCGAGTTCCGTCGGCTGGAGCGGGAATCGAGCCCTCACTTTGTGACAATCCACCTGAACGACGGGTAGATTAACTTTTCTGCTCTCACCCTAAGTATTTTACAATACCTGTCCGATTTTGACAACAAGATTCAACTATTCTAGACTTGATCTGGAATGAAAACAAAGATTTTAAAAACTCTCCCCAAGTTTCAAAATCGAATCCCATTAAATAGGAACCATGCTGAAATCTAACGGGTACTGTAATGTGTCAAGATATTCATTTTACAGTCATGTTGGATTTTTGTATACGACAACCATGGAGTTTGTTAACAGTTTTTACTGAAAATGTACTTTTCCTCGCGACCCGCTCACCCACACTGAAAATTAAATTTCGTTTTTATTACAAAATCGAATGTAGAACTAACAAATCTATTCGTTGTTTTCTACACCGAAATTGATTTGTACTTTTCAAGAAACTACCTTCGTATTCAATGCCACAATGCTGTTACATAACTGTTAAAAGCACGAAGCATTAGTTGACACAGAAAGAACACTCGTTCATTGTACGAAAACAATACAAAATGCTATGAATATTTTGTTATCAATAAGAATGCATGGTTACATGATTGATTGACAAAACTTCTATATCGACTCAGTATGTAATTGGAAAAAAGCGCAAACCACGTGGAGTTCTTCAGAATTTTTTTTAATATTTCTGAAATGAGGTTCGAACCTGCATTTTTGGGAAGACTTGTTATTGAATCCGTGGTTGATCTCACTAAGCCATGGTGACTCGTTAGAAGTTACTTGATTAATGAGAAGTGTACTTATAACTCTCGATAGAGCTTCAATTTTTATTTTGGGATACATCAATGATTCCAGCAAAACCAACATGTATGAGTACGATTGAAGAAAAGCAGTGATAGGTTAGTCTTCACAAAATTCATTTCGTGCATTGTACAAAAAGGTGTAATGACAACATTTCACCAGATGACAAGCATAAGGAATGTTTCATACAAATTACGAGGAATTTATTTTATGAACAAAATCCATGTTTGAGAAACAAGGGAAAGCTAATTCACGAAAATAAATTTTCAGTGCATATACTGACAAAGCAACACCGCAAAAACATCGATTTTTTTACTCACCGTGCTCACACCGTTTCAATAGAACTTTTAATAGTTGTTCAAATAATAAGTGGTTAGCTTTTAACAAACATACATTTTGAGTTTTGGTGGTTTATAGTTTGTGGTTTGTGTCCTCTTAACTTATCTTCGGTTTAATTATTTTCTCTGTTTTATCTAAACAGGAAAATCATGCATAACTGTTGCGATTGTAAGCAAGCTGTGATTTTTGAGATAAATTGTTGCTACTTGTATTCTTAATACACGAGTAATAAGAAATAATTTAGGAAGTTTTATTCATCAATGACAAAAAGGAATTCATATGCCTTCTATCTGCTACTCCTCAATATTTTTAAAATAGTTCAGATACACTGGTGCATCTGCGTTTTGAAATTTGAACCGATTTATCTGATATGATCCAAGCGAAACACGATCTGTCGAAACTGTATAGTGTCGATGGTATAGTGTCGTCGTATCAAGTGGAGTGTATCTGAGTAGTATAAAACAAAAACGGTGTATTATTGAATGTTATTAAAATTGTTGTTCAAATTCGTGAAAAATCATCATTTTGCATAATTTTCTCTTCGTGGTTATTGCAGCGGCATTTATTTAGTTTTGTTCGTTTGTTTCTTTTAATTACATTTATGGTACTACTAGATAACAATAAATCAATGAATTGCTCATAATTTACAAAAATCATTGCGCAATTCACACAATGTGCACTCACCAGCAGAGCGCTTTTCCGAAATCAAATTTAGAATGAGAAGTAATGAACAACGACTTTAATAGTAGCTTTCTTCTGGGTTCATGCGAGTGTTCTCGACTTGTTGTGGTATGTATTCGATTGATGAATTTCCTACCAATGAACTTATTCAACTTAGTATTGTTATAAAACCAAGTTCTAACCGAGTGCTTATGTATGTATTCTATCCGGTGATCCGTTTTGTTACAAACATTCTTCTATTTATGAACACTAGGGTGCCAAAAAAAATCGACTTTTCGAATTTCAAAAACGGGTAGTGCTCAAAAGTTTCGTCTCCTCAAAAAAAGTCCCCATGCAAAATTTGAGCTCAATCGGACTTCGTTAAGTGTTGGACCAAAGCGGTCAAAGTTTGACTTTTTTGAAACACGAAAAATTTCCCAAGGGGGGGGTACGTGAAAATTCCGAAATCGATTTTTTGTTTTTGATGCCAAATGTCTTAGAAATGCATGAAACGTCGAGATCTGGTGTTATCTCGAAAAAAAATTTTTTGAAAAAAATTGACTTTTTGGGACTTAGAAATTTTTTGAGGTGGAGGAGTGAAATGAATTTGATATGGAGGATTTGAATTCAATTGCTGAGATATCCATGGCAATAGTACTGAAACATGTCTTATATCATCGTTGGCAACTGCTAGCATATTATATGTGATATTTCATTAGGGTGGTTCACTTGTTTTGCATTAGGGTGGTCCATTTTATAGAAAAATAAAAAAAATAAGATAATAGTATCAAAACATCTCTTATATAATCGTAAGCCATTATCAATATTAAATATATGATATTTCATTAGGATGGTTCATTTATTTTCCATTAGGGTGGTCCTTTGAGTTGGAAATTAAAAGCAACAAAATATTTCCAGCAAATTTACCAGTCAATATTTTTTGTATAGTTTGAAACCATGATTCTTTTTTGGCATACTACACTTCGTTAAGATATTTTTATTATGTTTTTTTTAATAGTTAACAAAAATGTGCCGTTACCAAAATATGGACAAAAATAAGGAAAAAAACGATTTTTGATGTACCCAAATTATTACAATAGCTTGATAGGCGACTACGAAGTGCAACAAAAGTTTTTTGTTTATCTTTTCTAAAGAGGTTCTTGGCCTTGGACTGCTTCATTTCCGAGAAACACAAGTAGGTACGTTATAGGGAATCAAAACAAAAGTACGTTACCTGCCGCTTGCTGTGGTATACGCGCTTCGGTAGTGACAACGTCTGCTTCGAATGCTTTTTGTTCTGAAGTGTTATCTACCCAAACAAAATATAAGCTACCCGTAGGCAACGAATACGTCCCAAGCGAGCAGTTTTGAAAGACTGAGTAGGTAATGAAATGGCCACACATTTGGTATATAAGGAATTGTTATTTCTAGTTTTACTCATTCAGTATTTTTATATTTGAACGAGGAACCGCGGTCTAGTCAACAGTTTTTTGTTTTTCAAAATGGAGGATATTCGGCTAGTTGGAAAATACCTACCTTTGTTCCCCGAATCTTCGAATTTGCCTACATACAACGAAGTTTTCCGGAAATTCATGTTTCATTTGCGAGCAGAGAAGCAAAAGACTAAACCAAGTGCACAATTAACAATACAAGCTTTGAAAGTATCATGGAATAAAAAGCATTTGAACTATTTGCTCGACGACAGGACAGTGCAACATAAAATCTTGCGGTACTACGAAACTTGGAAAATCTTGCAGAATCGCAAGCTAAGAATGTCGGCGAGAGAAATTGAGAAGAGAAAGGATTTCTCTGATTCATTGCAGAACCTTTTCGATATCGGGAAGAGGTATAAACCGAAGAATAAAGTAGAAAGAAAAGCATATCGGTATTTGCAAGAACAACGAGAACTAACTCTTCCAACAACAAGTGAGTCTTTTCCAACGGCAACTATCTCGTGTAGTGATTTTGAGGAGGAAGAAACAGCAGAGGCGACAACAGAGACTAATCCACGAACAAGTGAGCAGGAAGAAGCAAGTCTACAGGACTTGCAAGTCTGCTAGTGATTTCGAGTCCTCATCTCAAACCCAGAGTGAGTCCGTTCCTTCTATCAGTACTATCGGCGAAGATTTTCAGATACCGGGTAAGTGTAAATTGAATTAATTTCAAATATGTTTTAAAATGTTTTTCGTGGTTAACAAACGATTGATTCTTAAATTTTCTTCTAGGTCCTTCCAAATCGTCTTCAACTTCTAAATCACCATTAAAAAATGTCATTACTGTCGATGTGGCTGCTGCTTTGGACCGCTGCAAAGTGAGTGATCGAAATGCGGTATTTCTAATATCATCTATAGCGAAATCATTGGGGCACGACGTTTCAACATTAGTGTTAAACAAAGAGTCCATTAGGAATTCAAGAAAAGAAATTCGTGTGCAAAAGCAGAACGAGCTGAGAGCAACATTTAAGCCACAGGTTAACTTAACAGTTCATTGGGATTCAAAACTGCTTCCTAGTATATTGTCGTCTAAAGCCACCCCCAAAACTGAACGATTGGCTATAGTTGTATCTGGTGAAGGCATCCGTAAGCTGTTAACTGTTCCTCCCATCCAAAATTCAACAGGAATAGAACAAGCAGAAGCGGTGTACAATGCAGTTGTCGATTGGGATCTTGAAGACAGGTAATTTCTATTAGTTTCAATATTATTATTGATAATTTTTAAATTATACCGTTATTCCGTGTTTTAGGGTTATGTTTACATAATTTGATACCACTGCGTCAAACACTGGTGGAAAGAAAGGAGCGTGTCAACATCTTGACAAAATGTTTAAAAGACAGCTGATTGGACTTCCCTGTAGACATCACATACACGAGCTGTTAGTTGGCAAGGCATTCAAGGCACTACAATTTGAAACTGCACAATCTCCAAATGTTGAGATTTTTAAGCGGTTTCAGACGGAATGGCACCGTTTAGAAAAGAGCTTACCATTCTGGTGTTAATGATGTATTCGTTAAATCATCAATAACAGCCAACGAGAGGGTGGATCTCTTGAATTTTTTTGAGCGACAATTAAAAGAACAACATCACCGCGAAGATTATCGCGAAGTTATTCAGCTTACGCTTATATTTTTGGGTGGAAAAATTAAAGAACATTTTAAAATTAGAGCTCCTGGTGCTTTCCATAATGCAAGATGGATGGCAAAAATTATTTATTCACTAAAAATGTTCCTTTACCGACACACTTTTGCGTTACCTAAGGCAACTCAACAACAGTTAGCACGATTTAATGTATTCATTGTAAAAGTATATTTGAAAAACTGGTTTCTGTCTACGTGTGCTGCAATGTCTGCAAACAATGACCTTAATTTGATAAAATCGCTTAAAATCTACGAAGCTGTTGACGAAGAAGTTGCCAAAGCAGTATATAAAGGGTTCTTGAAACATCTGCAGTATTTGGATAGCAATCTCATCGGATTGTGTTTATTTGATGAAACGTTGGATATCGCAGATAAAAAAAAATATATTGAAGCCCTACATACATCAGGTAATTATTTTGTTCAATTCGATGTACGCAGAACATTATATTTCTAACAATATTTTTATTTTCAGCTAACAAAACAAATGTGTGTGCTAAATCCATAGTCGAATCAAACGACGTTTCAACACTACAGCTGCACTCATTTGTTCAAGGCAGTCAGCATACTAAAAACTTGTTATGTGCCCTAGAGATTCCGGAATCATTGTTGGAAACTGATATTACGCAGTGAAATAGCAAACAAGAATATGAAAATGCCATTAAACGAATTAAAAGCTTGGAAGTAGTAAATGACAATGCAGAACGAGGTATTGCATTAATCAAAACATATAATTCGAAATTGTCAACGGATGAAGATCAGAAACAGTTTATTTTGCACTTAGTTGAAGAACATCGAACAATGTATAAAAGTTCAAAAAAATCAGATGTAATTTAAGAAAATATATGCGATGCAATGTACCAAAAACCTAGCAACATGAATTTTGGAAATATCACAATACCGTTCCCTCCCTTTCGTTACGTGTCTTTTGTCACAACCATTGAAAAGGTTAGTTATATCTGCAAATACCGTATTAATGAGATAGTTCCCCATCTTAGGGGTCCAACAAACAATTTTAGCTGACTAAACTCTTCTTTCTCATATAAACAGCTGAATAAACGTTTACTCGGTCAAAATTGTTAATTAGGTTGCAGTCGAAGACTTCCCACTCTACAATATTCGGTAAATGTAGGATAGATAACTCTGAAATTTTTAATCTTAGCTTGCAACGACGGTGCAAAACAGAAATAAGAAACTCACTGATGCACAATGCTTAATCTCTAAGATTAGTATTAGACGAGGGCACCGATCTGTTTCACCTTAAAGAAGCGTCGCATTCCGAATGTAAGTCTCGCAAAAGTTTCCAAAAGGACCACAAAGAGAGCGTCTCTAGTAAATAATTCTCTTTGGTAGTCCGTACGCTAATCTTACAGTCTGTGGATAGAAATCGGTTGAAATTATTATATTGATGCACTAATTAATGAAAAAGAACGAAAGAAGCGAATTTCTCATTGTAAGATAGGTAATATTGAAAAGTTTTGTGAGAAATCATTAAGCTTTCTGACGTCTATCATCTTTCTCTTTCAAGCACGTAGAAAGAATAGGATTGTTTTCATACGTTTTTTGTTTTTTTTTTTCGTATGTAAACAATCTATTCTTTCTACCTGCTTGGAAGAGAAAGATGATAGACGTGAGAAAGCTTAATGGTTTTAACCTATACGAAAAATATTGACTGGTTAAAGCGCTATTCGCATTACAACGGGCCCGACGCGGGGCGAGACCCGCCGGGGTAATATTTTGAAATGATTGCTTGGATTTTGTATGTGACTGTTCTCACTACGCTGATGTGCCGTGCTGGGCGTGCCGTGCCAGCATAGTGAGAATGCTCACATACAAAACCCAAGCAATCATTTCAAAATATTACCCGGGCGGGCCTCACCCCGCGCCGGGCCCATGTAATGCGAATAGCGTTTAAATTTGCTGGAAATATTTTTTATTGTTCTTAACGACCCTAATGGAAAATAACTGAGCCACCCTAATGAAATATCATATATTTAATATTGATAATGGCTTACGATTATATAAGAGATGTTTTGATACTATTATCTTATTTTTTTATTTTTCTAATGAAATATCACATATAATATGCTAGCAGTTGCCAACGATGATATAAGACATGTTTCAGTACTATTGCCATGGATATCTCAGCAATTGAATTCAAATCCTCCATATCAAATTCATTTCACTCCTCCACCTCAAAAAATTTCTAAGTCCCAAAAAGTCAATTTTTTTCAAAAAATTTTTTTTCGAGATAACACCAGATCTCGACGTTTCATGCATTTCTAAGACATTTGGCATCAAAAACAAAAAATCGATTTCGGAATTTTCACGTACCCCCCCCCTTGGGAAATTTTTCGTGTTTCAAAAATGTCAAACTTTGACCGCTTTGGTCCAACACTTAACGAAGTCCGATTGAGCTCAAATTTTGCATGGGGACTTTTTTTGAGGAGACGAAACTTTTGAGCACTACCCGTTTTTGAAATTCGATGGTCAATTTTTTCCCATACATGCCATTGGCACCCGGGTATGGGTTAAGAACTGATAAATTAGCGGTTTTTTCCATAGAAACGGGAAAATCTTGAAGGGAGGGACCTCGAATCTCGGTCCATAGAAGAATTAGGGGGCAGGGGACGCGCGAGCCAAATTGGAAGAGCAATTGAGTACAAATAAAAACCGCAAAATGGGAGGGGGAGGAGAACGAATATGGAAAGGACAGCCCGGGGGAAAGGAGAGGGAACCAAGAAGAAAAGAGGAGAAGGAGAAAGACAGACTAATACCACCAAAGCAAATTAAAGGAAGAAGGGAAGAGGCAGGGTAATGAGTTGAAGAATTGGGAAGAGATGGGGATGGTGGAAGAGGGGGCAAGACATTTTGAGGAGGGGTTGATTGTTGGATAGGGGAGGAGAGGGAAGAAAAAAAAAAGGGGAGGGGGGGGGAGAGGAAAGGAAGTGAGGAGAAATATTACAAAATTGGAGAACGGGAGGGAAGAAGCAAAATTTTGTGAGGGCAACAAATGGGAGGAGGAGAAAAGATGAGAAAAGGGAATGTGGAAAGGAACACGCGCCGAGCCATTGCACATAAATTCAGCGCGTTTTCCATCGTAGCGGGGGGTATCTTTGTTGGAGGGAGGGCTCGACTCGTCCGGTCCGGCTCGAGCACGTATTTTGAGGTGCGGGGGGGTGGGCCTGGTGGGCGGCTGTCGGTCGATCTGTTGGTTGGCAGCTGTTTGAGTGAGTTTATTATTTTTATATCCGTATATGGGGGTTGGGCGGGTGGGGGAGAAGAGGTGGGACCGGCCCCGCCGGCGGGGGGGCGAATGGGCCGGGCGGAGAAGAGAAGAATTAGAGGACGCAGATAACTCAGTTTCTTTATTTACTCCTCTCGGTTTTGTGGGTAGTGTTAAGAAGTCTTTTTGTTTATATTGTTGTAAATGTGAAGTTTGTGAAAGGGGTGGGGCGGGGGGGAGGGTGGGGCGGGTTATGTATTGTTGCGGTGGTGCGGGGTCGTAGTGTTGCGGTGGTTGCGGTGCGGGGGGTGGGGGGGAGAAAAAAAAAATAAATGTGGGGGGGGGGGGTGGGGGCGGTGACGGGGGGGGGGGGATATTTCTTCATAAGATTGGCGCACGGGTGGTTGGGGGAGAGCACATACTTTTGTGGGTGCGCGGTACATACTCTTGGTGGGTGTCGTCAATTGGTTGTATAATCTTTTGTTTTGCTTCAAACAACCACTGGTTGCGTGCTAGCAGTGTGTGGTGATAGGTTATGATACTAATATTTCAATATTTCACTAAACGCCGCTTGAATTCAGCTTATCGTTTACCAAAACGAATCCTGCTGCCACCCAATCCTGTTATCCAACATCCACATTTCTCGTGAACGTGCAGAGGCGGTCTCGGCTTCCAATAAAATGCGTATCACGTCGAAACTATTCCTCCCTTTTCTTTATTTGACATGCATTCGGGTTAAGCAGTCTTGCGCCAGTATTGCCTTAGTTTGGGATGACCAGTTTTTACACATTGAGGATGTATGCTAGTCTCAACCATCATCTGTTGGTTTTCTGTGTTATAACAGCTGATCTGGTAGCAACGGAGTAGCAACCTTGGGCGGTTAATTATGCTCATTATCTTGCTCATGCTCATAGAAAGGGATACAATCTTTGAATAGGATAAGACCACTGCAACTTCTCGCACTGATTAGCATGCTGTCTTGCTTTCTCATACGCTTATCAAATTACTGGTCTGAAAATCGGATACGATTCGTCTCGTTTCATCTGCATTATATCGTAGCATGTGCTCCATTATTATCTCTTGGATACAGAAACAATATTTCAAAATACTGAATCAATACTGTAAGATATAATTAACATATATTCTCAATAATACGAAACTACAGTACCGTAAAACGGGATATTATTGATCAGCAGGGTAACATTGGTCGGTTTGGCCCATATCATGAATACTTCAAATATACTTTTTCCGTTGATACACTTTCTAACTATGAATTATGATTTATGTTTCTCAATCTGGTGTTATTTGACTTCCGAAAGCTATAAAATTGGATAAAATATTACGTTTTTTGATTGCCTAGAACTGAAAATTGAACTGAGCATAGCTTTTTCTACTTTCAGCTAGCGGGAAAAAACCAATCAATGCTTGAATCATAGTTAACATTACTAGAGATATTTTTTTAGATACGCTAGGTTAGCTAGGTTGGGTTTACTATTTAAAAAAAAATCTCATGGATGTCCGCTTTTGGCGCGTTTTTTTTTTCTACAACTTATTACAAAATCGAGGCGACTTCGCACTTTTTCATTGAGGTAAAGTGACAATCTCACATTAAAACTAAATAATAAAAAATTGAAACAAACACTAAAAATCTAAACATAAAATCAAAAGTTAGGGGGGGGCAACGGCCCCACCCTGCCCCCCTCTGGCTACGCCTATGGAGGCAAGTTGCCCCCCTTAGAATCATCCACGAAAAAACAAATTAAGGGACAAAAAAAAATAAAAATTAAATAAAACAAAATAAAACAAAAATTAAATAAAACAAATTCAACAAACAGAGATGGCGAGTCTATAGCAAAGAGAACAAAGAAATTCCAGAAGAGTGAGTCTCACAGCGGAACAGCCAAATATGGTGAGACCTAACCAGTTATAACTTTTATATACAATACAATACATATTTTTTAACCTGGAAATGTGTTTACTTTTCCGTTATCCACATGAAAACATTCATGTTTACATGTGGGGCTTATTGTGTGTGAAAGTAACCTCAGAATGGGCGTGACTCTCCAGACATTCTGAAATGGGTTATTGGATCTGCTATAGAGCTAGCATTTTCTAACTCCCGGATTAAAGCTGCTTTCAATGGTCACTTAAAAAACTATTGAAAATAGATTTCTTCCATAATACCCCTGCCAGCCGGTGGGTGTTAGATTGGACACTCACACACGCACAATCTTTAAACTAAACTCAACAAGAAAAATTTCCCTGTTCCCGCTCAAGTGACACATACAGTCCCTTTAAATTCATTTACAATTCCTAGCCCACTGAGACCTGTTGCCATGCAAACGAACGACCCCCACCACACTGGCGAAAATTTGTCACTACAAATTGACAAGGGAATATGCCATCTCACGTCCCGGCGAGTTAATGGTGAGACGCAAATTGAATTTTATCCTCGGCACAGTTTCGGTCGCTTTTGGCTGTGACATCGATTCCAGAGGCCAAAACAATGATCAGGTGAACCGGTGAAAAAAAAGTCCTAAGGTTGTGGTGGAAATCAGTAAAAGCGATGATCTCGATAGGGGACTGTTCTCCATTCGGCGGAGCAGACGCATTCTATGTTGGAGATTTATGCTCAGTTTAGGAATGTCGGTCGTTTAATTGCTAGGTTTCTATCGTCCGCCGCACTCACTAGTATTGCGGTGACGGTTTCGCATTGTTCGTTTCGCAAAATTCAACGATTGTCGGAGCGTTTGTGTTTGTTTAATGAAACATGTCAACTAAAGCGCAGTAAGCTTTGAAAATGTCGCTTATGGTGCATTCGGACATGGTCAAGTAATTAATTTCGAAAATTTTACCCAACATCCGGAATACCTCTCATTAAAAAGCGGTACGTCGATCAGGCGTTCCCGAAATTCACGAATCCGGCTGCTGCCGCCGTTGGCGGCTGGGAGAAATTAATTGAATTCCTCGTCGCCATGACGGTGGCTCCGAATTCTGCAGCAGTGTTCCGGATGCGTGCGGTCAAGCTCATTTGGGAAATCGGTGGAATTTTGTAATCGTAAATTTCGGTCCTTGGGTGACGGTCGATGGATGGGGTTTTTCACGGAATCAATTTTACGTTTAGAATCGAGCTGGATTTGTGGAATTTTGGGAGTTTTTCACCATTTTCAGCTACATTTTATTTTGTGAAAATTTATGGACTTTCCCAGTAGAATCTAATGTCGTTTTCGTTTTTGCGGTGCACCAGAACGGCACCGTCGCACACAATGAGACAAAATCGAGTGTAGCTGTCAGGTGCACCTCTGTATACAAACAAATGATGTTGAGCTGTCAATGGCTCGCACTTGTTGGCGCAGTTACTCTTTTAGTGCTACACCGGAAAAACGAAAACGGCAAAAGTGAACACTTTTTTTTATTGCGGATCCGAACGTTTTCTCCCATCGCCCAGTTTCGCAACTTTCCCATTTCAAACTAGTTCCATTACTCTTCCTTAAGAGGATCAAGGAGATTGAAAAATAACTGTGCGGAAATCGGAGGCAAACATCGAGTTGAACACTCTCTCCAAACATAAATCCCATTGTCCGTGCTATTTTGTTGTGCTTACCTACTTGAAATCCGGAAAAAAATATCAACCGGCAAACACAGAGCTTAGTGAAATTAAATGCTAACACACAGCCGGTTTCAAAGGTCATCCGAACTAGAACAAGGATCTTGATGGAAAAGTAAAAACCTTCCGTCGTAAAACGTCAGCCAGGCGCCGGCTCGGATCATGGTCCGGCTTAGGGATTCATTTTCCTGCCAGGATTAACGAAGGGCCAACGTGTGCTGGGAATGGAATTGATAAACTTGCCGGGCGGCGCCATCACGACAAGATAACATCATCGCAGCAACCACTTGCTACGGGGAAAATGACATCGACCGACCGACCGACCGACGACGGCATCCCTACTCGAGAGGATCAAAGCAGGCCACCGCCGCAACAAAAGCCAATATTTAAAGGATTAGTGTTCCACCGGGCAGTAAACGTTTGTAGGTTAGACCACTTCAAGCAGGATTACCAAGACGCCCATCTTGATTCTTGCCTGCTTTTATTTTTCTTTTTTAACTAATTCGTATACTTTGGGGGATGTAACAATCTTGCCTTGTATTTGATGCAAACAGCAGTAGAACAACGAACGGTCTGGTCCGGCTCCATCATCCGGTAAGGTTCGTCGGTCGGTAGTTAACGGCCATCCAACAACACCATAAACTACATGCTGCCAGGTGATGAAGGCGGCGGGAGGGAGGGGGAGCGGGAGTAGACGGATTGCGCAAACCATGGATTCAAAGTCTATCTACATATTGCAAAGCACCGGAACGAGGTAAAGGGGTTATGTGGGCAGATCAGCGAGTTCAAGGATCGGTCGTACGCCTACTGTCTGTTCAAATTATTTATCCTTCGAGCATAAAAGTGGAGTGAACGCGTTGCTTCAATTACCAAAGTCGTTGCCCGAGGTAATTACTGCTTTAACGATGTGCGCTGGTTGCTGCGATTTGTTAGCAGTCGTTAAAAACGTCGACCTTGGTGTGAAGTTTTGTTTGAGAGTTTTTGAATTTAGTTGGTGACATCGTTTGCATTGAAATGTGCTCCAGAATGAGTGAAGGTGTATGAACTGAAGGAGTTTATCGTTTGATTGTTTTTGCCTTTTTTTTTAATTACCTTCAATTGTTTGAGCTCGTCCGCTTTTAAGAGTAAAAAATTCTTGGTAAGCTCTAAATTAATTACATGGACTTGATTACTGGTACATTCATACCTTGACTTTTATTCTACTTCTAATCCTCCTTTGCCGGGGTGCGGCAGAAAATAATGCGAAAATTTGTTATAATTCTTTCAAATCCCATTTTCAACTAAGTCAAGCAATAATATCAACATTTTCGAGTCCTGTTATCTTTATAAAGTCTTTAAACAAATTTAACAAATTTATTCAATGTGTCACTCCATTTTTATTAATAATATCCTCGAGCCGACGCCGGAAGCCAGAGCAGAAAAATCAGACGTAGTCCTCCGACATTGACTGCCATGTGCGTGTTATGGTTGACTTCCAGGGTTTTCACACTGGGGTGTGATGTTTTGCAGGCTCGTGCTTCAAACATATGCCCAAATCGAATAATCCAATGGATTAAGATCTGGACTGCTAGGGGGCCACAAATCCTTCGGCCAAAACTTCATGTTATCGTTCAACCATTGTTGGGTTCGATTGGACGTGTGACACGACCGTATCTATCCTACTGTAGGACAATGTTTTGATGCTCGGAGAAGTTGGCCTTACCGCAAGGAAGCACTTGGTCCTTTAAAATACTGATATACACTTCGGTGAGTATTGATTTTAACTCCAGCATCAATGAAAACAGGCGGCATTTTCAAACCGTTGGTCTTTTTTTTTTTTTTTTTTTTTTTTTTCGCCGGATGTGTGGTTTGGGGAAATTTGAATTTCACTTACTTTTCCGGAACGATTCTCCATTTTCTGTGGTGAAATGAACCGGTTGTCCATGCGGTTGTTGTTTATACCATCAATGCTGAAAAGCTCTTCGTCACGGAGAACGGGATTATCATTTTTTCCTTCTTCAACAAAGGAAAGCAATCTCTTGGAACTAGTCCGCTCGTAGTTCCTTGACCCGGTCCGTAATCAAGTGGCGTTTCACTCTGGCTCTGGAAGATGCATGCAGGTCTTCTTTGATGATCCTCCGCATGGATTTCTCCGAAATATTGGCTTCCTTGGCAAGTTTTCTTATGGAACGCACGGGGTTGCGAGCAATTTTTGCACGAACCGATTTGATCACGTTCGGCGTGCGTGCAAAGCGTGGACGTCCGCTTCTCGGTTTTCGCTGATTAGGACCATCCTGCAGGGACTTTTTTATGCGGTAAACTGTTGCCAAATGGCACCCTACCACATTGGCAATCTCTTTCGGCTTCTTCTGGGCGAGCAACAAACTGGTGATCACTTCTTTCGCGAACATTTTGACGAATTTGCAATAAAACAAATAGAATGTTTGGATGCAGCACTTGAAAGTAAACATAAACAAATACACTTTCGACAGAAATTAGTCACTAGCTACACGAATTAACCCAATACTCAAGTTTGAACATTTTCGCATTATTTTCTGCAATAAAGGGTGGAACGGTAAAAAATTGATCATACATTAGTTGTGCACATTGATAAGTTAATGACCGATCTTTATTTCTTCTGGAAGTTCATCAAAAGACTGTATTCGATGAAATTTGGACACACAAAATAGGTCACCAAAAATTTTCCTTGAGCCCGATTCTTTTCAAACTTTCTGGAAATAAAGTACTACTAAATGGTTAAGTTTTGACATCATTGGTTTATTGAACCTCTTCTCCCAACCCAAATGCCCGCACCTTTGCCTTGACCCCTTTCATCAAATTTTGGGCAATGATAGGACCGACTTGCTTACTTACTTTTAACCACACTTTCTTTAGTTCAAGTTCATTTTCTATCAGTTTTGGAGTTTTAACGAGCTTTGCCTTCATGATTGCCCAAAATTTTTCAATTGGGCGAAGTTCCGGAGTGTTTGGAGGGTTGACGTCTTTTGGTACAAAAACTACATTATTATCTTTGTACCAGTCTAAGACGGGCCGGGCATAGTGGCAAGATGCCAAATCCGGCCAAAACAGTGTCGGGCCATCGTGAGATCTCAAGAAGGGCAGAAGTCGTTTTTGGAGGCATTCGTCCTTGTAGATTTGTCCGTTGACGGTCCCAGAGGTGATGAAGGGCTGACTCATTTTGCCACATCCGCAGATCGCTTGCCAGACAAGGAATTTTTTGGCGAATTTCGACAGTTTCTTCTTCCGTACACTCTCCGGAACGGCCAACTTAGAGGTGGCGACGTAGTGTTCCTGTCCTGGCATTTGTTTGGTGTCGGCTTTAATGTAGGTCTCATCGTCCATCACAATGCAGAACGGTTTTGTGAGCCACTCCCTGTACAGTTTTCTTGCACGAGTTTTGGCCACCGAGTTCTGTTTATCGCTCCGGTTCGGTGCCTTCTGGACCTTGTACACATGTAATCCAGAACGTTTCATTGTTTTCTGCACAAAACAAACTGAAACTTTCGCCTTTTTCGCAACATCCCTGATCGAAATGTTGGGATAACGCTTAAATTGGTTCAATACCATCCTGGCCTTCTCCGGATTTGATGTGCCACGTTTTTTGCCACTACCATTTTTCCGCTTGGTTGTCTTACGGTCCTTGAACGTTTTGATCACATGAGATACGGTTGAATGTGCGATTCCGAGCTGTTTTCCGATCCATCGATGAGAAGCGTTTGGGTTTTCGAAGTGAGTGCCCAAAATTTGTTGGCGCACTATTTCTTCATTCGAAGCCATCACTGAAATCACTCGACCGATTTTCACGAAACTCATTACACAATTGACACAACACAATGAAATACATTCAGTTAAAATTTCAATAATTTTTACCCACACGCTAAAAAGTTACGAACAATTGCGT